>JARYZH020000004.1:11723589-12028234 GCA_030021035.2 Notholithocarpus densiflorus
TAAACAAAATTTTAAAAAAAATAACAGAAAAAAAAAATCAAAATTTTACTTTTTGTTGGATAAGAAAGGATCAAAGTAATTAACAATGCAAAATACAATTGATATAAATTAATAATCACAATTCACAAGAACTAGAAGTAGGTAAAAACAATAACATGTGATTGTGGTATAAAAAATAATATTCAATAACTAAAAGCTAGCTAAAAGAAACCTCTGGAATTAAAAAAAAAAAAAACCTCTGCAATAATATTTTGTATATTAAAATAACAAAAAGTAGTATTTCCTAGACGTAAGCTCTTTTTATTTATTTATTAAAGATAAATTTTGAATCATTTAAAAATGTAAAGGTTTAAATTATTGTTATGCCTTGCATAAGCTTGCAAGGCATACCTTATTATGTTAATTGAATGAGTATTTAAAGAGTACGTGGGTTAGGTTTTTTGGCAAAAAATTATCTTAAAACTTAACAGTAGATTTATCAACTGGCCTTCCCCTCAAGTTAGCTAAGGGAATTATGTTTTAGAGTAGTGACTCCAATCACCCTATAACAGGACAATAGGCCTATTAAATAGATGTCTCATTAATGTATAAATGGATGGGACAAGACTAACAACTCTAAATGTAATGGATCTCTGCTCTAGGTTGTTTAACCACTACGCTCCGCCATTGCGTTCGACCATGACTCTTAGTCTTTGGTCGGCTTGGTCATTATGTTCGATCATTGTCCTTGGTCAATTGGTATTCATTATGGACTGTAGGCCAATACCCACAGTTTTTTTTTTTCCAAAGAGGAAAAAGTATAAGGGTAAGACCGTAAGAGTAAAAAATTAGAGATGTTTTGCTATTGAATCATGCGTGGGAGTAGGGACCATTTTTTTCATAACTTGCTAAGCCTATAAGCTTTTAGTTAAGTATCATCACTTTCCTATAAATCATTACCATCATCACTTTATTATGAACCAATCATAACATGCTAATTCCATAATTATGAAAAAAAAAAATTGTTATAATTTTTGTGTTGCTAAACTTGCTGACTACAATTAGATATGAGATGTGGTATTACCAAATCCAAGACTAAAACCTATCTTCGTGATACAAACCATTAGAATAATAAGTTGACATGGTAAGTTATACGAGTTAGTTAATTAAATAATAAGTTGACATGGTTATTGCGAATTATATGAAAGAGAGAAAATGTCTTATTAATTTCCATTTCTTTATCATAATTTAATATTTCATGCATTTGTGAATTTCTAAAATTGTGAAGAAATATTTCACTTTTATTTGATAGATCATTTGTAGGAAAATTTTTAGTAGATGAAAAAAAAAAATTTCCTATCATATAAAATTCATTGTTTGGAAAGTGGAAAAAAAAAAAAAAAGAGGAAAGAATTGAAAGTATTACTTAAGAGTTACGACTTTGAAATTTGCTTTGAAAAACGGAAGGACCAGCAAAAGGATATGATTAACTTTATGTCCAAACAAGTGTTGCGAAACTGGTCAAAAGCATCGACGGCTGTCGTGTCGGCTGCGAACAAAAACGACACGTTATTCCGTTCCACTTAATATCATAATAATAACAAGTTCCGTAATTCCCAAAATACCCTCTTACTTCCAACTTGCCATGAAACTATTTTGTTTTTGTTTTCTGTAGTCCAAGTTGACGTTAATTACTCTCACCAAAAAATTTATATATATTTAATAACAATTTGTCCTAAAAAAAAAGAAAAAAAAAAAAAACACGTTTTGAGTAACAATCATTAAATTTCATGTGCTCACTTTTACGAAGAGAGAGAAAAAATGTGATCCCTTTAACCTAGAGAGGAGGACCCATAAATATTCTAACAAAGAAAAAAAGAAAAAGAAAGAATAAAATAAGAAATGTATAGACAAATAACATGAGACTCACGTGCATAGAATAGAGAAAAACAACAAAGCATTGTTGAATCCACACCCACTATTCCAATCCATTTGTTGGGTTTATTTTTTTGTCTTCCAATATCTTTTTATGTTCCTTCAACATTTGGACATGCTGTTGGATATTTTTTGGTTGAGTTTGTTGGTTTGGTTGAAATATAGATGCACACTTACCAAACAAATGAAATAGGTGTGTCAGTTTTTTAACAAAATAATAAAAGAAAATTAAAAGAAAATAGGAGAATGAGGAAAATTAATATATCAAAACTAGTAACAAAGTGTAGTGTAGGTAATGGTAACTTACTAAATTATATCTCACCATTAATTAAAAGAGAATTAGTTGATTTCCATGTGTTTAACTTTTTTATTTTCAAATCTATGTTTGCATAAGTAATAAATTATGAAATATTTTTATTTTAGTGCACACATGTTTGGGGTAAGTTATTTTAGTATAAAGATGGTAGAAATGAAATATAGGATTCTCATTTTTTGTATATTCTTTTTTTTAAGGAATATTAAATTTTAAATGCATAAGTATAATTAATATACCTTGTCAGGATTTTTATAGCTTGATGTTAATTGCTTTTCTCTGTAAAGAGAATTAGGGTTTGAATCCCCTCATTCTCACTATTATAACTATCAAATTATTCAAATAAAAAAAGTAATTGTATTTTTACATAATAAAATTGAATAAATTCATGAAAAATCAGCCCATCTAAACACACACACTAATAAATAGAAATGAGAGCATCCCTATCAAATTGTATTTGAAGCTTCAAATCATAAACATCATAATTGTATTCAGTGATTCAAAAAAATAATTTTATTCAGGTACTTGGATTTAATTTTTTTTGATAGGGGAGGGGATTGGGGTAAAATGAGGGCATCAATGAATATAAATTTAAAATGGAAGGCCATCTCTAATATACACTTAATTTAAGAAGCCACCAAAAAATTACATATAAAAATTGAGGCTATTTGCAAAAAAAAAAAAAAAAAAAAAAAAATTCCATTCTCTTTGGGGATTTTTCTTGAGCATGCGTTTTAAAGCCTTAAAACCATTTTTTTTATAAATATTATATGGTCTATCTGAAAAAGAAAAGGTTTCGATAATTGTAATATATTTTTTATCTACGTAGTTAAAAAAAAAAAAAAAAAAAAAAACCAGCAAGCACATTTTCTTTCTCTTGATACTTTTTTGGGACCACATCTTAGTTCTTTGTTCGGTAAGAAAGTTCAAAGTCCCTTGTTGTTTTTTAATCCCAAAAAGAAAAATCCAATTTTGCATTAAATTATTAATTTTTTGAGGGATTGTTGCATTAGGTATTTAGGTTTTAAGTAAAATAAATATTAAAAAAATCCAACTAAAGCAAAAGTATCAAGTCTGGTCCTCTGGATAATCTCATTGGTGCAATTGTGCAATTCTTTTGTCCAATACATAGACATTATGGCTGGATATGATTGCACTGCAATCTGCATTGCTTTTATATATTGTGAGAATCACATTGCTTTTATCGGTTCCCATATCTTGACTCATATCATCATATCATGGTTGCGTATGTTACTTTTATTGCCTTATATAAATCACCGAAATCAAATTACCACACGGCAATTTCACAAAAACAACCCCATTAAATGACAAATTAGGAAGCTGCATTCCACTAAGAAATTGCTTGTATAACACAAGATTAGCACAAAAGTACACAAACCATGCTAAGACTAAGAGAGAGAGAGAGACGAGATTGTACAAAAACTAGTGCACTATATTTGCAAAAAATGATTCTTCAAAAAATGGAAGGGGAATTTGCAAAAATAGCACTACTCCAATGTATATAGTATATACCGCACCATTTCATAATGTCTCTCATTTTTTATGCTATTGACCGCTTCGATGGCTATTTTTTGTAAGTGAGAAGGGCCTCTTTTCATCTTCCCCTCTCTCTTTTTGGGTTCATATCTTGAATGATCGAGATTCGAGATGGATTAATACTTCTTTCTCTCCACTTTTTCTTTATTGAATTAGATTTACCAATATATATATATAAATATAAAAGAAGCAACTTCGCTGCTATCAAACTAGATTGCCACTAGTGTTTTCATATTGTAATTGTAATCCATGATGTACAATCACACGTTATACCTTTAAAATTTTTATGAACTTTTTTTTACTCTTTTATTGCCGAATTATGCTCGAATTTTTTGGTGGAAAATATTATATATATTGCATTATTTGATCTTTGCAACCGAAAATGCAAACCAATTGAAGACCTTTTATATATATTTAAAATTTATGATCAATGCAAAACAATGTCAATAGAGTGGAAAATTTTTTCTACTCCTATTAGGCCACCCAAAATAAACTCCACACGGCAAAAACTCTCATTATAATGGTTCCCTCTCTTCACCCCCTCAATCACTGTACAAACCGATCGTTGACTAGTGTTGATCTATTGTTAATTTTTTCTCAAATGATACTTTTTACTTAAATTGGGTCACCTCTCTGAAAAATTATTGAATATTCCGGGAGTACCATAAATGTGTACTCCTCCCTCTCACATAAATTGTAGGTCCCACCATAAATTTAATTAGTGGGACCCACAGTTATGTGAGAGGGGGGAGTACGCATTTATAGTACTCCCACTTTTCTAATTAATTTTACCTAGATTCCAAACTTGGGGTATGTTTTCCCATTTGAGGCTTCTTAATAGCCCCAAATAGAATATGTTTTCCTATTTGAGATTTGTTTTCTTGAATGAAAGATTTTCTTTTATATAGTTAAACTATAAATATTAATGATTTTTTTTGTGTGAATCAAACAATAAGAAAATATTTTTTCAATAATATTTTAAGGTAAATTTTTTTTTTTCTAATAATTTAATAGTTACAAGAATGAATGAGGGGAATTTGAACCTTGATTCTTCTCATAATAAAAAATAAATAATAATAATATCGTTGAGGCAAATCTCCTAGTTTCTTTATTAAAAAATATAAAAGTCTCTTAGCTTCTAGAATTAGTATAGTATTACAATTAAAAGTGAGTCTAGTTAGTCAATTAGTAAAATCTCTTTATAAAATAAAATAAAAAATTGGTAAAGTCTCTGATAGTTGAATAAGAGATATGAGATTTAATCCCCACCTACATAAAAAACTGTTTAGTGTCTTAAGTTGATGATAAATAGTTATTATTAAGAACGAACGCCATAGATTGCAAATCTCAAAAAAAAAAAAAAAAAAAAATGGCGATCCCTTAAATCAATCTAAGTGTTAAATGAAACCCTTGTTAATCATGTACTATCTATATCACTTGTAACCATCCCAATGACTTATGCCCGCATAAAACATAGGAAATTGATTGTTAATAGTTAATACAAATTTGTAAAAAGACCAATCCATATCCAACGTTCATCAAGAATAAGCGTACTACCATTAGGTTAGGTTCATTACCGAAGTGTCAAAATGACTCAAAATCCACCTTACATGATGATCAAGAATTTAAAAATTAGACTTTTTGTATTATTAGTTGTATTAAGTAAATAATACACTACTATAAATTTCTTTAAAAACTTTCTCCCATCTTTTTGTATGTATTAAAAATATTTAATATTTAAAAAAAAAAAAAAAAAAAACACCGTTCACATCACATTCACGTTGTGCAGTACAAAACCCACCAAAAGGCAACACATAAACCACCCTAATACTTTGCAAGTACAAAACCCATCTTAAATGATAATCAAGAATTTCAAAATTAGACATTGTATTATTAGAGTAATAAGTAATAACACACCATTCACATCACATTCACATGTGCAGTACAAAACCACCAAAGCCAACACACACAAACCACCCTAAATATTTTTGCAAGTACAAACCACTCTCCCAACAAATATCAAGGGCAAAATAGTAATTTCAACCCCCCTCTCCTCACCTGCCCCCACCATTTTTTTCTTCAGCAACTTTAGTTAAAAAATTGCTGTCTCAACCATCTCCCTCGGAAAGAAAGAAAGTTCCTTTTCCTCTCTTTCTCTCTCACATATATATCTTTCCTTTCCTTTCCTTTCTCTCTCTCATTCTCTTTATATTTCTTCCCCTGCTTTTCCTCTGTTTCTTGCTCTGTTTTCTTCCCCTGTTTTTTTTCTTTGTTCTTTCTACACACACCTTTCAATGGCGCCGGGTTTAAGGGACCTTCAGCTCACAAGACTCGCCGGCGCCGATGAAGAATCCGGCGACCTGGAGGACGTGCGCCTTCTAGATTCTTACGAGGACACCGGTAGTTTCAATAGAATTGAAGAGGGAATGAGAACAATTCAGGTCAGAGTTACAGGGATGACCTGTGCTGCTTGCTCCAATTCTGTTGAGTCAGCTCTCAATAGCGTTAATGGGGTTCTTAGTGCCTCCGTGGCCTTGCTTCAGAACCGGGCTGATGTGGTCTTCGATCCCAATTTGGTTAAGGTTTGTGGTCTTGGTTTGGAATACCCATGTTGTGTTTTGACTGTTTATGTGATTTTTGGTGTGTTTGAATGTTAGTTTGTGGTGAATTGGGAAATGGGTCAGTGTTATTTTTTGGTGGAAGTTTGAGTTTTTGGAGTTGGTTTTGTTGTTTTGGACTATGGGACCAGGGTTAGTAATAATTGCTTTGTGATTCTCATGTTGTGTTTAACAGTTTACGTAATTGTGGGTGTGTTTGAATGTTAGTTTGTGGTGAATTAAGAAATGGGTTAGTGCCTTTTTGAGTTGGTTTTGTTGTTTTGGACTATGGATTAGTAATAGTTGCTGTTTTTGTGATTTGTGCCTAGTTTTGTAATTTGTGAGTTTTTTTTTTCTTGGACTATGGGTTAGGTTGGTCCTAGTTGATTGGTTTCTATGACTTCATTTATGTTTTGTTAATTTATATATTTTTTTAAACTTGGTTTAATTTGCAATTTCTGCTGAACCAGATCATGTGAAGTGTTTAATTTGGTTCCTTTTTGTGGTTTATGTATCTTCTTGTTGGGATTTTTATTTATTTTATTGTGGTTTATTTATCTTTTCGTGGTTTATTTTTTACATTATTATTTGGGAGTGTATCGTGAATATAATCGGTTAGTCTAAGATTTTGAGTTGAAGCTAAATGCATTTGTTTTGCAATGTAGATCAGCCTTTATAGTTTAGTATATCTGATTCATATATTTATTGTAATGATGCCATTTCTTTTTCTTTAGTAATTATGGATGCTAGAAATTATAACAGGTTAGTTTAATGATAGAGGTTCATTAGTGGAGTACGCTGCATTAATTATTATTATTTTTTTAATTTTAACCGTATAGTTCCTAAAGTAATTGAACTTAATCAAGTTTTATTCATTGTTCAGATCATGAGCATGGGTATTTTTATTGGAAATGTGAATCATTATGCTTGAATGTAGGTGTTGATCAATGATTATTATTTTTTAACATTTTATTGGATTAACTTCGGGTATTCAAGTGGTCTTTTGTGTCTGAGCCCCTCTCTCTTTTATGGGGTGTGTCTACATGTACCTGAAGGGTGGGTGATTTTTTATTTGGAGATACAATAATGATTAGAATTAGGCTGAAGAGACTGAGTAACCACCAGATGCCCTTTATTGTGTTTATTACTACAATTGATGGTGTTTCCTCTCTCTCTCTCATACTCTGAATTTTCAATTCAAGGATTGCTGATTTCTTTCATAATTCTTATTTTGCAATGGTACATAACGGTACATGTTTTTATCAGTTGAAAGAGGATAGAAATGTTTGATGCACTATGATTAGATGGTGGGATTACTATAAACATAATTTTAAACTTTTTAGCTAGTCTTATTAACTATAAACCTGGCCTATAGCTTAGGTGCCAGACAGCTAGACCAAAGTGGGCAGAAGGCCATTTCTTTATAGAGGCACTTCTGGGTGAGAGAAAAGTAAATAATAGAATGCATCTGTGTTCTACATAAGATGAGATAACTAGCAAAGAATTCAAGTCTTAGGTTTAACATTTTTGGTGTTTCAGTGTCTGTCACTATCAGTTTCTATAGAGTGCCTGGCAACTATTTGAAATCCTTAATTGCCTTCCTGTCTGTGATTGTGTGTGGGGATATCTTGCAAAGTAGTTTATATCTGCCAACTTTGTTCTGTAGACCCCATTAAAGACTCCGAGGCATTTTCTTACTTGTCTTACTTTAGGATGAAGACGTTAAGAATGCAATTGAGGATGCGGGCTTTGAGGCGGAGATTCTACCTGAACCCGGTACTTTTGGAACAAAGCCACATGGAGCTCTGGTGGGGCAATTCACAATAGGAGGTATGACATGTGCAGCCTGTGTAAACTCTGTTGAAGGTATTTTGAGAAATCTTCCTGGTGTCAAAAGGGCAGTAGTTGCCTTGGCCACATCACTAGGGGAAGTTGAGTATGATCCCACTGTCATTAGTAAGGATGATATTGTCAATGCAATTGAAGATGCTGGTTTCGAAGGTTCACTTGTACAGAGTAGTGAGCAGGACAAAATCATACTAGGGGTTGCTGGCATATACACTGAGATGGATGTACAGCTTTTAGAAGGTATACTTATCCAATTGAAAGGAGTGAGACAATTTCGTTTTGACAAAATGACAAGAGAAGTTGAAGTTCTCTTTGATCCTGAAGTCGTCAGTTCTAGATCCTTAGTTGATGGGATTGAGGCAGGAAGCAATGGGCAGTTCAAATTAAATGTAACGAGCCCTTATGCAAGAATGACTTCCAAAGATGTTGAAGAAGCCTCAAAAATGTTTCGGCTTTTCACTTCCAGTTTGTTTCTCAGTGTAAGTATTTTTTTGCATCTCCATGATTTGGTGTATTGCTCATCTTTCTTCATGCATTTTTTATTTTATTTTATTTTTTTGCTTCTTTAAGTTGTGTGTCTTTTGCCTGATCGTCATAAGGCCAAAATAAAACTTAGTCATAGTGTGTAAATGTAAAGCTTAGTTAAGTTGAGTTGAACCTTTGTCCTGATCATTTGTTATGCATTTAAATCTCAATGTAAATTTTTTAATAATAGGTATGTTTTGAAAAGCTAAATGAGGTGTGTTGAATGTTTTATACCTTTTATTTGAATTGTACTGCATTAGATTAGACACTCTTATCTCCACCCTAGGATTTGGTACTTTGTTTAGTGAAGGGAGATGTAAATCAAGATAAATATACAAGTAAAATTTATTATAAAAATTCATCCTTAGATGTTTTGCAAATCTAACTTGAATTAGTTTTTATTTTTTTTAATGTAAAAAAATCAATAATTAGATTGTAATAGAACCTTACAAATGATAAAGGGGATGATATACCTTTAGATGTAAAGGCGTGGGCCCCATCAGATCTGGACCATATCTTTTTTTTTTTTTTTAATAAGTAGATCTGGACCATATCATATAGCATAGTTTCTACATATCTAGTGAATAGTGAGTTTCTTCATTATTTCATACTAAATATAAAAAAGAAAAAAAATAAGTGCAGCTCTTTATCATTTTGAATTTAAATTATTCATAAAAATATAGGGATATTAGTTTGCAAAGACAGATATGCACAGACCTTTTTTGGCTTCTATTGGCTAATAGGGAAACAAGGCATCATATATTGACATACTTTATGTTTTTAATTAGAAGAAAATAAACATGTCCACAGAAAATATTTTAAAGCCCATGTAGAAATCCATCTGACACCGAGTTTCTATTCTAACTTTTTAAATTAATTGTTGGCTCATGCTTTGGCTCCAGATTCCTGTCTTTCTCATAAGGGTAGTTTGTCCTCACATACCACGGGTGTATACCTTATTGCTGTGGCGATGTGGACCCTTCCAAATGGGGGATTGGTTGAAGTGGGTATTGGTGAGTCTTGTCCAATTTGTTATTGGAAAACGCTTCTACATTGCAGCTGCCAGAGCTCTTCGAAATGGATCAACTAACATGGATGTTTTGGTTGCATTGGGAACTTCAGCCTCTTACTTCTACTCTGTATATGCTCTTCTATATGGTGCAGTCACTGGATTTTGGTCTCCAACATACTTTGAAACAAGTGCCATGCTGATAACATTTGTATTGTTGGGGAAGTATTTGGAGTGTCTTGCCAAGGGAAAAACATCAGATGCCATCAAGAAGTTAGTGGAACTTGCACCGGCAACAGCAGTGTTGCTTTTTACAGACAAAGGTATGCATGTGTATGTGTCTTCCTTCATTTTTTAACAGAGGTAGGGGTGTTGTTCTAATAGAAGCATTGATGTTTTATTGAAATTACCAAAATATTTAGATCTTTTGTAATATATTTTTTTATATTGATTCTAAAAATTAAATTGAAAAATTGTCAATAACTAACTGGTTTTAATTTTATTGGTTTCTAGGTGGGAAGAGTATTGGAGAAAGGGAAATAGATGCTTTGCTAATTCAACCTGGTGACACTTTAAAAGTTCTTCCTGGAACAAAGGTTCCTGCTGATGGTGTGGTTGCGTGGGGTGCAAGTTATGTTAACGAGAGTATGGTAACTGGTGAATCTGTACCTGTTTTAAAGGAGGTTGATTCATTGGTTATTGGAGGTACAATAAATTTACATGGTGCCCTTCACATAAAAGCTACTAAAGTAGGAGGTGATGCAGTTTTAAGCCAGATAATTAGTTTGGTTGAGACAGCCCAAATGTCAAAAGCTCCTATTCAAAAGTTTGCTGATTTTGTAAGTATTCTGGATGTAGTTTTCTGTAATCTTAGCTTGCTTTTTCAATTTTTATGCTTATGCATTATTTGAATTTTTCTTCATGCTTTGAAAAAAGGAGGATTTCATTTTACTGTTATCTGAAGAAGCAAATTAACTATTTATATGCATAACTAATTGTAAAATGATTTTCATTGTGGCTTGGCAATTGGCTCTGATTGAATTGCAAGTAGTTTATGCTATTGAATTACCAGCCCTTTCATTTTTGAAGTTCATAATTATATAAGACCCCTTCTCTCTCCCCATAAGATTTTCAAAATGGGTGGCGTCGACTCTTTCCCTTGGTTTTTTGGCTTTTAATAGAGGATATAACTTTAGATAGAATAGAATGGAGGAAAAGAATACATCTGATCGACCCTAACTAATCTATTGAGGATCCATAGCTGACCCCAAAAATTTGGGATTAAGGTTTGTTGGTATTGTTGGGTTTCTGCTCTCTTCTACTGGATTACTGTATTTGTGTGGAGGTGAGTTTATCCAGTCCAAAGTTTGTGTTCGAATGATGGTTAGGATAAATACATTTTACCTGCCCCTATATTCAGTCTGCTGAATGGGGCCTAGAACGGCTCTTAAAACATGGAAGATAAAGGAACAAATAGGACATTTTAGCCTTAACATATTGGAGTTTCTTATATGGCAAGCACTGCGGCATGCTGAAGACAAACTGAAGCCAATAACAAGGTGCTTTGAGTATCAATGATTCAGTATCCTATTCTTAAGTGGAATGTGATACGTATCTTTCTGTGCAGGACTTTTACTTGATTTGATTGGATAAGATAGTATGATGCCTTTTTACCCCCATCAAATTATACCCTTAGATGTAGGAGATAGAGAGAGATTGAGAAACTTAATTTTATGAAGGCTCTCCAATCACTGATATACATGAAATGGAAGAAGAAAAAGAAGAAGAAAGTGATCAAACCAATTTAGGCATGTCAGATATTAGGCCGTTTTCCTATATATGCGAGTCCCGGTTTTTTCCTTATTTTTTTCAGCTTTCAATCCCTGAATTTATAGTTTTAAAATTATAGATTGATCTCGTAATATATAAAGGGTTTGGTTAATGTATGCCCTAATGACATACATTAACCATCCATTTTAGGAAACTTTTTATGGAAAATTGAAAAACCTGTCAAATCAGTTAGTTACTTTTTCATTTTTCCATAAAAAGTTTCCTAAAATTGTTTACTAACATATGCCCTTAGGGCATACGCTTGTAAAATCCATACATAATTCTTGGTGTCATATAGTGTTCCTATCTTAATTATTCATTGCACATGCAGGTAGCAAGCATATTTGTTCCTACAGTTGTTGCTTTGGCATTGTTAACATTATTGGGTTGGTAAGTTCACAATTCTTTGGGCATGCTACCATGCTTCTCATGGTTATTGAATTTTTCATACGGTTATAATGTTTATGCCTCATTTTTATTAAATTTTTTCTTTTATTGATTTGATTGTCTCTAGGTATATTGGTGGTGCTCTTGGAGCTTACCCAGAACAATGGCTTCCAGAAAAAGGAAATCACTTTGTATTTGCCCTCATGTTTGGAATATCAGTGGTGGTTATTGCATGTCCTTGTGCTCTTGGCTTGGCGACGCCAACTGCTGTCATGGTTGCAACAGGGGTTGGGGCTAATAATGGTGTGCTGATAAAAGGAGGAGATGCTTTGGAAAGGGCTCAAAAGATTAAGTATGTGATATTTGATAAAACAGGCACCCTAACCCAGGGAAAAGCCACAGTTACAACAGCAAAAGTTTTTACAGGAATGGATCGTGGAGAATTTCTTAGATTGGTGGCCTCTGCAGAGGTGACTTCCAATTCCCTACTAGTTTTCCATTTTTTACTCAAAAACTCAGTTGTGTTTTTAGATTTTCCCAATTCTTGGCTCTGAATTATGGTGCCAGAGAAAGTTCCCAAGAAGACCTCATAATATGGCAACAATAAAATAAAAAATTCTTGCCATAATATTTTGACTCCTAAAATGGAAAACTTGCTTTTTACGTATGTTATTCTGACATTCTACACATGCAACATAAATGGTAGCAGAGGACATACAAACGATTGAGTTTTCATTTTCTCCTTCCACTCTCCGTCTCCCTTTCTCACTCCCAAAGAACCCATGGCCTCTCACTCAAGGTCTCAATCTCTCCATCTCTCGGTCTCAATCTTGTGGGTTTGTATTTAATTTATGAACATCATGTTTTAGTTATTATCTACTATTGCTCTTAAATTTGGTATATGTTTATATAATGTGAAAAAGTATGCTTAGCAATATATAGAAAATATAAATAAAAAATTTTTTAATAATTTTTTAATCGTCGCACCCCGCTGCACCCGCACCATACTTTTTCAAAAATTGCCAAGTCCTGCACACGCACCCGCACCCGCACCCGTACCCGTACCCACACTAGCACCCGAATCCAGAAATGCACCCGTGCTTCATAGTTTGCCAATGGCCTGGAACAACCATGTTCATTTTTTTTTTTAAGAAATATTTTTACAATAAATTTGAGAGGGATACAATGAATATTCACAACATTCTTAAGTGACATGAATGCCTTTAATGATAAAAAATTTGATACATATGAATGTAAACTAATAGTCCAACACTACAGCAATCCTTTATCAATAACAAAAGACTAGAAGCTTTTTTGCTTTTAATCGTCATGAGTTGAATTATAATCAAATTAGCTTAGTTCGTTTACCAATATTTAGGTAAATAAACACGAAAGAGATGATACCCTGCAATAATCTTCTTTCAAAGACAATATTCTTGTTGCTAATTTTTGTTAGAAACTATACATTCTCATGCTATAACCTTGTCGCATTCTCTATTTCTCTTTCAATTTCTTCCCTTGAAGGTCAAATTATAAAAATTTTCTTCTTTCTTTAAGAAAGTGGAAGGCTTATTTGGCCATTAAAATGCTGTTTCATGTCAAACAAGCCATCGCCCTCTCATATGCCTTCTTCATGAGTGAAAAATACAGCTCAAGAAATCAAATGCCTTATTAGTTGAGAAATTTGAGGATGTTTCTTGTAAAACATTTCATTGAGAAACTAACTTGCTTTTATAAATATATATATCTTTTGATTGATAAGTTAGACATGCAACCATTTCATTTATATCTTGTAATTTGCTACTAATTTTACGAACAGTCAAGGAACTAGTTATTATAAGTGATAAATTACCAATTCAAAAATAAAACAAAAAATAACAACTTACCGATTGTTCAAAAAAATTAAGTTATTAAAAAATTGTGAATTTAATCATTTTAAATCTAGAAATAGTGACAGTTCTTTTGAAAGAGGAGAGAGAGGGCATAAAAATTTTGTTACAAAAACTTCTTGATCTCTCTCTCTCTCCCCCCTATAATATATTACTATTGTATGAGGTTCCTCAAACGGTGTTTCACTAATTGATTTAAAGGCTATTTTGTAATCTCTACCCAACATATTGATGATGCTCTAAATTAAAATATATTCTATATTGTAAAAGAAAAGTGAGGATTTAAATATCCTATGCCTATTATAGGACGTATCTTTAGCCTCCACAAAAAAAATTTATTTTGTGTAACAGGGATATTAATGTATCATCTATTTGACATGGGAGAGGTCCCCCCGTTACACCCTTTAGTCTTCATAGGCAAGAGATACCATTAGGCTACAAGACCAGTACAACTTATTTATAGATAGGGTTCACAAAGAGAATCTTGCAACTTATTTATCAAATGACTGGTACAGAAATGTGCACAAATTTAGTTGGTTGGAGAATCAATGAAATTGTTGTCATGAAACTATATAATCATTTAATTACAGAGGTCTCTTTTTTTACCCTCCATTTAAAGAAAAAGATAAAATAATAACACACATACATACAGACACGACGAGAGGACTTTAAGGCCCTTAATCCACATCATGCAACTCATATGCATGGTAGCACAGGGTAGGGATGAAAATTAAAAATCTTATTCCCCCTTACATATGGAGCAAGAATAGAGGATGGTTTTGAGGTACAATATGGGGATCAGATGCAGAAAATTAATGTTGCAGATTAATTGGTCAAATTATGATTTTGGTCAAGTATGAATCAACATTAATGACGAAAAGTCTTGTTTAAATCCCCTTGTTAGTTATTATGCACATCAATTGACTTAAGTCAATTAGGTGATTACAACTTAGATTAATTAATCATAGCCACAATAAATACCAAATTTGAAAATCAATGAAACAAATTCAGAAAACATGCAAATTTATAAAAATATAAAAATAAATGAATAAATAAAATCAAGGGTTCAAATCCCTATCCCCAACTATTAAAAAAAAATGCAAGTTTAGTGACGAAGTGAAAAAAAAAAATCGAGAACCATCCCCAAAGGGAAGAATACTCTAAGGGTTTATCTACCCCAACTAAGGCAATTCATCATAAGAAGAGAAGTTTCACAATCTAATTCAAACCCTTGACCTTGGACGCTACTCAATAGTTTAACTTATTGATATCGCCCCACACCAGCTCCAAAATTGCAGAACTCTTCAACATGAATAACTTTCACAAACCTCATTTGTGATCATGATTAGACCCTCCTTGAAGATTTTTGTGATTTTAGCTTTTGATCACCAATAGGTAGCAAGACCGTTGTTAGGGAAGACAATAGGGCGAGTTTCCTATTTCCTACCCTCGCTCCACTCCTGCTTCAAGGCAGGTTTTCTTTCCCTCACCCCACCGTAGCGGGTATTCGTCCCTAGCCATACTAAAATTTGTGTGTGTTTTTTTTTTAAATTTTTTTTTAAAAATATATAGAATATATCAAAACTTATCATTCATTAAATTAAAACTCATAAAAATATTTAAGAAAAAAACAAGTTCTAACGTTACAAAACATTCTCAAAGCATAGCAATACAAAAATTCAAATATGAAAAAACACAAAAATATATATCCCTTATAAAAAAAAAACAATAGACACCATAAATTTAAAGTTTAGTTTTACATATAAATAGGACGGGTTTGGGGTCGGTGCCGGGGAAAAGTTAACCCTCGTCCCCGTCCCATTTGCTTAGTGGGGTGGATGAAGCAGGTACATGCGGGTGAAGATTTAAGAATATGTGAATATGGGCTTTTGAACTCACAGGTTGATCAAACTTTAGGTTTAGGTTTTTATTTTATTTGTCAAATGTATTGCATAGTAGTGGCATCTCTAAATCTTATGAAGTTGTGTTTATTAGATACTTTTTTTTTTTGATAAGATTATTAGATACCTTTATGTTTGCGTATATGGCACCAAAACCTAGGTATAAATCGACTTTAATTAACCACATTAGTATATACATATTCTCTCCGACCTAAATTGTTAGACCTTTATTTATTCATTTTTTTATTATTATAGAATGTTAGGCCTCTATTTTATTTTGAGATGTCCCAAAATGAAGACCTCTTTGAAAAGTCAATATAAATTTCTTAACATACCATTTACTTTATTTAAAAATTCAATATCCATCTTTCACTAAAGTTTAAAAGGTCATGTTAACAGCTGCCCTTAACGCAATGGTTAATAATCCATTTTAGAAAAGTTTTGACACAACTTTTATGGGAAATAGAAAAAGTTGTCAAAACATTAATTACTTTTTTTTTTCTTTTCCCATAAAAAATTTCTTTAAATAGATTGTTAACCATTGCCATAAGGGCATCTATTAGCATTTTCCAAATTTAAATTAGAGAGGGTGGTTTAAAAATTGAACCTATTTATGTAAAATACAATACATTAAATAATGTTCCCTTAAAAAGTCGAGTTTTCACATTAATATATTTGAGTTTGACTCAATTAATAGTTTAATCAAAACTTAGGCTTGGACTTAACTCACACTACCGGTTCAAGGCCTAGGTAACTTAGGCCCCCACTTGTCCCAATTTGTTAAAGAAGGTTTTAAGGCCCCATTAAAGATACAAAATGTCTCGAAATTGTTTTAAAAAAATGCAAAAATTGTAGAATGATAATTTTTTTTAAAGAAAATATATGTGGGTTTTGCATTCTTTTCTCATCTTTAAGAAGGTTCAAAAATATTGAGCTAATAGATATTCAACAAAATTAAAACTCTAAATTATTTCACAAAAGAAAAAAATTGTTATGATTGTGTCAAATAAAAATAATTATTGGCAATCAAATTTCCTAACAACTTGTAAAAGAGATATTAATAAACCTAAATACAAAAATATATTAGCAATTTTCTCTTAAAAACCAAGAAGAATGGTTTTTAAATAATAAGTTGAATAGATTATTTTATAATAATATTTAAATATTAAATAATTCATTAAAATTTATTGCCTTATGCTCCAAAATGTATTGAGTAAACCTGATGACTTATTTGTTAAATAAAAATACAAAAAAAAAACTTTTTCCTTAATCGAACCCGAGCTATTATAAATAGTAAAGACATAATTTTTTTTTTATTGAAAAATTGTTTATATTCACTTTACTATTCTATGGTTAATTTCTAGAACCAGCATCCAATTTCATATTGTTCTATATGTGAAAAATATCATTTTTTGTTTTTGTTTTTGGAGATTCAATATCATATTGTTCCCCAAGTTTCTTGTGGTATACAAATATTTTACCCTTGGCGTTTTCAGTTAGAATTTCAATTTTCATGTACTTCTAGAGAAACAAACAATTGTTTTCCTAAAAAAAAAATGTACTTCTAGAGAAAGAAAGAAACAATTGTTTTACTTTCTCAAACGTGAGTTAGCATGAAGATTGTAGCAAAAATGTTCAAATCAACGCAGCTTCTCCGCTAAATAATCAAAGAATTTTCAGCTCGAAGCAAACACTTGGTCAAATATCTCAAAAACAAATGTGTGCTTGGTCATAATTTCCTTAATCCGAATCACTTTGAAAGATTATCTAAATTTTCTTTATGTTAATCATTTATCATTGTTTACAGTTGTCCATCATTGACTCAGTACCATCAGCTAGTAGCCTAGTACCTATTGGGCATTATCGGCATATTTGTTCTTTCACGCTACTTGCTTAAGAAAAGTTTGGGAAAAGAAAAGTGAGGAAATAAAATGAAATGAAAAATAAATAAATAAAAACTCTAGGATAATTAGATATCTATAATTATCTCATATGTTTTGTATAAAATATTTAAATTTTAAGTTTATGTTTTAAAATTATATGAAAAACACGAGTTTGTTGTTAAAACTAAATAGACTAGCATTATGCCCATGCGATGCATGGTTTAATCAAAATTCATATGCAAATAATTTTTTTATTAATTTGCTTAAAATTAAATAATAAAAATATTTTACTTTTAAGTTATATAATGAATGCATAAGACTAAGGTATCATAAAATGCGTATATAAAATGATTTTGAATAATACATTGAACTTTAAGACTCAATTAATCACGTATATTTAAATGGAAAAATCTTGAATTTAATAATAAAAAACTACCCAAAACAATAATTGAAATCATGATTAGGTGGAAACCTCAATTCAATAATTAAGAACAATCTAAATTACTAAACATTTTAAAATTTGAAGTAAAGAGACTCACATGAGAATTTAATTTTTGTTCTTGAAAGCATGGGAGAGACACTGAAACTTGAGTGAGTTTCACCCAACCAAAAAATTAAAAACAAAAGAGGATATACACACACACACTTCAAGTTTAAGTCCCATGCATTGCATGGGTTTTGAGTATAAACTCATAGAACGTATAATTTTTTTTAAAAAAAAAGCTAAATGAATTATTATTATATAATTGAACGTAAAAATCATGCTGCAAGTGTGTGTATATGCATGAAAAAAAGTTTAAATTCAAAATTTATTACAGAAAAAGAGGGAGTGTAGTCTTACCCCTATTAGGCTAATTCTTGTTATAATCCCATTGTTTTGTGGGGAGAGAGAGAAACACTTCTTTTTGGGCACTTGGGGGGGGGGGGGGGGGGAGTCATTCTATACTATATAATAGCAAATATATTAGTCTTTGGAAGTGGTATCTCATACGAATTAGTATTTCAATTGTGGGGTTTTTTTTTTTTTTTTTTTTTTTTTTTTTAAATTTTTATAATACAAGATAGAAATTCTATTCTAGTCAAATCTAAGTGTATATGTGTATAAAACTCCTTCCTGGAAACTTGAATCTCGACCCTTGCCCGCCACATCTCACAAACACTTATACTTGTTGAATGACCATCGCACCAAGGGTGCAAAGTGGTGTTTCAATTGTGGGTTTTGGTAGTTAGAAGTTAGCACATAGTAGTTAAAAATTAGCAAATTACTTTGAATTTAAGTACCTATGTGAGAAGTTTTTGTTAATTTTTTTGAAGTTAAAGAAAAATAGCTTAAACAAAATGAAAAAATAATAATGAAGAAAGAATGCATACCTGTGTTGTCATAAGATTTAGGCATTCACATATTGGAGTAAACTTCACTCCAAAAAGGATATATATATATATAGAGGCTGAGATTTATTTGATATAGAATTTAAGTCCTATTGGAATTAATATTTCTAATCAATGTGTTTGTTGCTATCTCATAAATTCCATAAAAAAGTGGAATAAGAAAAAGTCGTATGAATAGAAAGAAAAAAGAAAACATTTTTTTATGGAAAAAAAGGAAACATTGATATAGAAGTTGATACTTTTTATCTTTATGAGATGGAAGAGAAGGTGTTTACTTTAAACTCAAATGTTTATTACATTATTTACAATTTTTTTTTTTTTACTTTATCCAAAAACAATTTTGAACAAATAACTTGCTATCTTTCGTTTTTTATGGAATATGAACCAATAACGTTGCTGTTTTTTTTTTTTTTTTTTTTTTTTCTTATAACTCTGTAGTAATATAAATTAAGTAAAAATAAATAAATAATAAAAGGATTAGATGAGGAATTTGGATTGTAATCAAATTAAGATTTTTAAGATTTTTATCAACTTAGAAATTATAGGAGAAGAAGATAAGAAAAAAAAAATTTATATATATATTTTACTATAAAAAGACTAAAAATATTTCTACAATTTGGTGCATCCACTTGCCGCAACTACGGCTTCTAAACCCAACTTTTATTATCTATACTATCTCTAAGAGGATTCCTCTCTTTAGACTGGACTTTTATGTGGTTCAAAAATACTCCTAAACTCTACGTTTAACAAGGAAAAAACTTGGGGACAACCAGGTAAAAATATATCTCTAACTCTACTTAAAAAGCCTACAAAATAGGACACTTTTCGACTAATCCATGTTTAAAAAAAAAAAAAAAAAAAAAAAAAAAAAAAAAAAAAAACTTATCCAAAATTTAAAATAAAAAAAAATTTTTCTAAAAATTGAGATGAATGAAAAATTATGACAATAGACCAAAAAAAGAAAAAGAAAAAGAAAATGGATACTAGACCCATATCTTCAAAAAAAATTCAAAATTGAAAAAAAGAAAAATAATGACACTAGACCAAAAAAAAAAAAAAAAAAAACTTCATCGCATGCGCAAAGCTTGTGTGATGAGGCTAGTATAGTACATGATATAAAATTTGGCTTATATGTTAAAAATGAATAAAATGTGTAAACGTTATTTAGTGGTATAACATAATAATATGTGTGGGGACAAAAGTCTAAAATCATATACCTTGGGCTTGATCCGAGGACGTCCATGATCCGGGTAGTGATGCATTTGTTAGGTGTTCTATTTTAAAAGTCTCATAAATAAGAATTGAAAGGAAAGTTAGTCCGAGGAGGGCTTCATCCTCGGACGTGAAGAATACAATACAGATAGGTATCCCCATAGGTTGAGTGACCTTCCAAGAAGCTCCAACGATGGGTACGTGTATCGTGAACACACGGGAAGGAAAAAGATCTAGAAATATCTGAGGAAAAGCTGCTATCACCGCATTTAATGCACTGCAGCTACTTTCCTGACCGCATTTATGTGGAGAGGACCCCTGAACAGTGCCACTGAAGCTACCACAACTCACAGAAGGGTGAAAGAAGGTGTTGGATGGGACACGTACTCAAGTAATGTCCTAGATGATCAACAAGTGTAAGGTCAAGATGACCAAAAGGGAGCTATATAATGTAAAAGATCTTCCTTAAATGAGGGAGACATTTTTTGTAATTGAGAAACTTTATTGATATTGAGTTGAACCTCCTCGGACTGGGCTGAGAGCAAATTTGTCCAATACTATTTCCTTTTTATTCTTCTTGTTACCTCTTAACCTGGTCTTAAGGTCATATTAAACGTTGCCATTTTTACTAAAACACGATTTTTTAACCCACTCTCTACAAATTTATTGTAATGGGCTTATTGGGCCAAGTTCATCCATATGTTAGGCTTGGGTCATAAATCGGGACCCTACAATTGGCGCCGTCTGTAGGGAAGAACTTGTGGAATAGTTATTGTGACATTTAATCATGGTAGGATCAGGTCCTCATCAACAGGAATCCATGGGCTCCCATCGACAAGATGCCTTCCATAACCTTGAGCGTAGGAGAGATAGGGAAGGTAGTTTACGTACTACACATACTAGCGGGAGTCACCCTCAAGGAAGGAGTCATCTCTCTTAGGAGCAAAATAATAGAGCCATGCAAAAGGAAATTGATGATTTAAAGAAGAAGCTGCGCCATGCACGACGACGACGAACTCCTTCCAGTTCTGGTGTCTCCATCAATGATGAAGAGGATGTCACTTACAGACAGAGGTCTAGGATGCCACCTAGCGAGTCTTTCTCTTATGATGAAGAGAACCCCCACAAGCGAAGACACAAGAGCCCACCTCTCAGGGGTTCGGGAAATGACGCCATGAGCAAGGCGTTGAACTAGATCTCTAGATCACCCTTCACGTGTAGGATTGAGGGGGCGGAACTTCCTCGGCGATTCCATCAACCTACATTCACTACTTACAATAGCCGGACGGACCCTGTAGAACATGTAAGCCAGTTCAACCAAAAAATGGCTGTCTACTCTAAGGACGAATCTTTGATGTGCAAGGTTTTTCCCTCAAGTTTGGGACCTGTGGCCATGAGATGGTTCGATGGGTTGAGGGCTAACTCTGTAGATTCCTTCAAGGAGCTCACCCAGGTTTTTGGCTCTTGGTTTATCACGTGTAGCAGAGTACCTCAACCTTTGGACTCACTTTTGTCTCTGTCCATGTGAGAGGGGGAAACCCTGAAAACATACTCGGACCGATATTGGGAAATGTACAATGAGATAGATGGTGACTTGAAGACGTGGTCATCAGTACTTTTAAGGGCGATCTCCCTCTCGATCACGGTTTAAGGAAGTTCCTCACTGGTAAACCTGTTACTAGCGTACGCCAACTTATGGATCGCATTAGTAAATACAAGAGGGTCGAGGAAGACCAACAGCAAGGAAAAGGTAAAGCGAAGGCTATCCCTTAAGAGTGGAGGGATTTTAGGTCGGATCGATTCAATAACAATCGACCTAGGAGAGATTTCGCTGGGCAGTCAGGATCCGCCACCCAGGCGGTTAATGCGGTATTCCAAGAACCAGTGCACCAAGTTTTGGAAAAGATTAAGAATGAACCGTTCTTTAAATGGCCAAACAAAATGGCTGGAAATCCCATGAGGAGTAACCAGAATCTTTATTGCCAATACCATCAGGATCAAGGGCATACTACCGAAGAGTGCAGGAATTTATGGGATCATTTGGACCAATTGGTCCGAGAAGGAAAATTGAAGCAACTGCTGCACCATTCCAGCAGTCAGTCGGGGCAAACAGGTTCGAATCCTAGGAGTAATGCTTCATCAAGACCTCCCTTGGGGATGATAAGTGTCATCTTTGTTGCCCCAAGGAGAACCGGATCCTGTCCTTCCAGGGTCATGTCTGTGGCTCGGCTGCTTGCCGAGGACGATAATCTGGGGCTAAAAAGATCCAAAAGGGAAATCCAACCAGTTCTGGGTTTCTCGGACGAAGATAAGATCGGAACCATCCAACCCCATGATGATGCCTTGGTGGTTACACTTAGAATAGGTGGATATGACGTGAAAAGGGTGTTGGTAGATTAGGGGAGTGCTGTCGAGGTCATGTACCTCGATCTGTATAAGGGTCTGAATTTGAAACCCGAAGATCTAACCGCCTATGATTCCCCTCTGGTAAGTTTTGAGGACAGGACTGTTGTGCCAAAAGGTCAGATTCGACTACCCGTACAGATCGGTTTTGAGGTGGTAGAGGTGGATTTTATTGTAGTGGATGCTTATTCACCCTACACGGCTATTGTGGCTAGACCCTAACTTCATACTTTGGGGGCCGTCTCCTCTACTTTGCACCAAAGGGTGAAATATACGTCCGAAGGTCATGTAAGGGAGATCCTCGAAAGCCAATCCATGGCTAGACAGTGCCTGGTGGCTGCCATATCTCATCGGCCCGAGGTTGAGTCGCAAACCCCCACTGAGACGAGCTTATAGCAATTAAAAACTCTGGAGTCGCCTGTCAATGGACAATCCGAGGAGGTAAAATGTGAAGACTTAATAAGGGTTATTATAGGGGACAATCCAAAGAAATATTTTCAAGTCGGATCCCAGCTGCCACCTTAGAAAAGGGAAGAGTTGGCAGAATTTCTTAAGAAAAATGTTGATGTGTTCGCTTGGAATGCTTACGAAGCCCTGAGGGTGGATCCAACCTTCATCTGTCATCATTTAAATGTTAACCCATCCATTACTCCCAAAAAGCAACCACATCGGCGCCTGTCCAAAGAACATGCAGACGCCGTTAGGGATGAGGTAATGAAGCTCAAGCAAGAAGGAGCTATCAAAGAAGTTTTTTACCCTGAATGGCTGGCCAACACTATGGTGGTAAAGAAAAAGAATAGCAAGTGGCGAGTATGTGTGGACTTTACAGATCTGAATAAAGCATACCTAAAAGATCCTTTCCCTATGCCTCGAATAGATCAGTTGGTGGATGCAATGGTAGGCCATCCTCGGATGAGTTTCCTAGATGCCTTTCAGGGATACCACCAAATACCACTAGCCCTGGAAGACTAGGAAAAAACAGCTTTTGTCACCCTCATTGAAAACTACCATTACAAGGTGATGCCATTCGGTCTGAAGAACGCTGGATCCACTTATCAAAGGATGATGACAAGAATGTTCGAGCCCCAACTAGGCAAAAGTATTGAAGTCTACATAGATGACATGGTGGTAAAAAGCAAAGTTGTGTCCGAGCATATTGGAGACCTTAGAAGCATCTTTGAAATTCTGAGGAGACACAAATTGCACCTAAATGCTTCCAAATGCTCGTTTGGTGTGGGATCTGGCAAGTTCTTGGGATATATACTAACTCACAGAGGAATCGAAGTCAATCCCGATCAAATTAAGGCGATTAACAATCTGCAACCTCCTCGGAATCCTAAGGAAGTCTAGAAACTCACCGGGATGGCCGCCGCCTTGAATCATTTTATTTCTAGGTCAGCAGACAGATGCCGACCTTTCTTCCTCTTGATGAATAAGTGGAAGGGATTCGAATGGAACGAGGAGTGCACACTGGCATTCCAGCAACTAAAGGAATATCTTTCTCGGCCTCCCATCATGTCCAGTCCTCAGGAGGACGAGGCTCTGTTTGCCTACATCGCCGTGGCCTTTCACGCTGTAAGTTTAGTGTTGATTCGGGTTGACAATAGTGTACAACGGCCTGTTTACTATGTGAGCAAATCATTACATGAGGCCGAGGTGCGCTACTTACCACTGGAGAAAGCCATCCTAGCTGTGGTGCATGGTACACAAAAGCTTCCCCATTACTTCCAAGCACATACAGTTATTGTCCTGACTCAGCTTCCACTCAAGGCTATACCTCGGAGTGCTGATAACACGGGCAGGATTGCTAAATGGGGCACAGTTCTAGGGGCTTTTACATTAAATACATGCCTCGTACCTCCGTCAAGGGCCAAATCCTTGCAAACCTGGTAGCTGAATTCGCCGAGACCCTATTGGAAAATGTGTCAGCAACCCAGCACATGGATGAAAAATCGGTTGACATCATCTCCTCGCAGGAACCTCTATGCTGGAAAGTGTATGTCGATGGCGCAGCAAATCAAAGGGGCTCCGGAGTGGGGCTAGTCTTGATTTCTCCTGAATAACTCACGATTGAGAAATCATTGAGATTGGGCTTCTCAGCCACGAATAACGAGGCTGAATATGAAGCCGTACTAGAGGGAATGTCCATAGTTCGGAGAATGGGGGGAATGGCAGTAAAAATGTTCTCAGACTCAAGATTGGTTGTTGGCCAAGTTCAAGGCGAACTAGAGGCGAGGGATGGAAGAATGCAAGAGTACTTAAGTCAAGTTAAGTACTTACAGTCAAAATTTGAATCATTCAGCCTAATGCACATCCCTAGAAGCGGGAACACACATGCTGACTCCCTTACCACGCTTGCAACCTCCTCGGCCCTGCCTCGAGTTACCCTTATAGAAGACTTGTACAAACCCAGAGAGGCAGGAGGAAAGATGGCCTATATTCACCAAGTCAGAGTGGGGCTTAGCTAGATGGACCCCATCGTACTATTTTTAAAAGAAGACATCCTGCCAGAGGGCAAATTAGAAGCTGAAAAAGTACGGAGAAAGGCACCTCGCTTCTGGCTATCCGAAGATCAAAAATTGTACAAGCGTTCTTTT
This sequence comes from Notholithocarpus densiflorus, assembly GCA_030021035.2. Lineage (NCBI taxonomy): Eukaryota > Viridiplantae > Streptophyta > Magnoliopsida > Fagales > Fagaceae > Notholithocarpus > Notholithocarpus densiflorus. The sequence continues at coordinate 11,748,844 of JARYZH020000004.1, forward strand.
TCTGGGCCATATCTACTATGTGTTCACCTTGAAGCGTCAGAACTAATTTTGGAGGAATTACACGAAGGAGTCTGTGGAAGCCACACCGGAGGCAGATCTTTATCTTATAGGGCCATCACACAAGGCTATTGGTGGCCAGTATGTAGAAAGAAGCACACGAGTACGTGAAGAAGTGTGACCAATGCCAAAGATTTACGCCAAACATACACCAGCCAGGAGGGATCCTCAATCCGTTAACTAGCCCTTGGCCATTTGCTCAGTGGGGCTTGGATATTGTCGGGCCTTTTCCCAAAGCAGTAGGAAACAAGAGATATCTGCTGGTCGGCACCGACTATTTTACTAAATGGGTTGAAGCTGAGCCTTTGGCGAATATTAGAGATGTGGACGCTAAGAAGTTTGTCTAGAAGAACATTGTTACTCGGTTCGGGGTCCCTCACACTCTCATCTCGGACAATGGTCTACAATTTGATAGTAAGGCGTTTAGGAGATACTGCTGTGAACTAGGAATTACGAATAGATATTCCACTCCAGCTTATCCCCAAGGGAATGGGCAAGCCGAAGCTGTTAACAAAGTCATAGTGAACAGACTTAAGAAAAGGTTAGATGACGCGAAGGGAAGGTGGGTAGAAGAATTGCCACATGTCTTGTGGGCGTATCAAACCACACCTCATAGATCAACAGGGGAGACCCCCTTTTCGATGACGTATGGTGCCGAGGATGTTATTCCTTTAGAAACGGGCTTTCCAACGCTAAAGACCAGCTTATTCAGTCTAATCAGCAACAATGAGCTACTAGAAAAGAATCTAGATCTTATGGACGAAAGAAGGAAAAGTGCAATGGTCCAATTGGCGTACTATCAACACAAACTTAAGCAAGGTTATGATGCCAAAGTAAGGCTAAGGCCACTAGCGCCTGGTAACTTGGTGTTAAGGAAAGTTCTGGGCACTGCAAAAAACCCAGCATGGGGAAAGCTAGGACCCAATTGGGAAGGACCATATCGCATCACCTCGGAGGCAAAGTATAGGGGAATATTTTCTAGAAGACTTAGATAAACATGTAATACCGCGCCCTTGGAATGTAAACAACCTGAAAATGTATTATTATTAAACTCTTGTGTTGTGTGAGGATGTGGGAATTCTTGTTGCGCCATCTTTTATAAAGTGTTAAACAAAACCTTAGTCATGCCTGATGTCCTTGGACCAGATGCTTTGGGGAAATTAATACATTGACATCTTTTATAAAGTGTTACACAGAATCTTAGTCATGCCTGATGTCCTCGGACCAGATGCTTTGGGGAAATTAATACATTGACATCTTTTATAAAGTGTTAAACAGAACCTTAGTCATGCCTGATGTCCTCGGACCAGATGCTTTGGGGAAATTAATACATTGACATCTTTTATAAAGTGTTAAAATTCACACACTTAGGAGAAGTTAACATTCAACAATATTTTTTCAAAACGCTTAAACGAATCTAAGTCATGTTAGGGCTCTCGGATTGTATACTTAATTCGAATTAACTCCCTAGTATCTTTTATAAAGTATTAAACAGATCTTAAGTTATGGTAAGTCTTTGTTGTCAACCTTCGGCCTAGAAGGATCAGTTCTTGAAGCAAGAGCATGATAAGCTCGTGCGTTACAAACATTTCATCAAATAACTCAACTTGTGGGTAGTGAAGCATCAGTAGCCTCTAATATAGGTAAATGGCAGCTATGCAAACAAAGTAGAGATACAATAGGTATGAAGGAAAAGTCCATTCTTTAATAAAAAAATAAGTACATCATAAGTTTTGGCGAAAGTTACATAAAAGAAAACTAAAGTTAAAAAAAAAAAAAAAAAAAAAAAAAAAAAAAAAAAAAAAAAAAAAAAAAAAAAAAAAAAAAAACAGAAAACAGATCGTACAACTACTTTTTCGAAGGCAGAGAACCCTTCTTGGGACCAATAACCTTATTCTTGGCACCCCCAACATCAGATTTTGACTCAGCTGCCTTAGCTTGGGAAACGACGTCCTTTATGCTAAGGGAATCCTCAGCGGGGTTATCTTTGGCTGAGGGTAGGACCTCCATACCCTTCCCAACAACTCTTGTGGAAACCTCAGCGACCGTAGTAAGGACAGGTGTGTCAGCTACCTGTTCAGGAGAAGGAAGGGATAGAGTAGTGGCCGGGGGATGATTAGCTGGGATTTCTCTGATATGTTCAGGGAAGAACACTTTCTCAGGTTTCCTCAACTCCGAATCAGTAGGAACCCCTGCACGATTGAGTGCTTTTACCCAAGATTCAGTGCAGTAATCTCTGCACACCTCGGCTACCTCCTCAGTTAGCCTTTCTTCTGTTTCTCCCACCCCACGCTCATAGGCCACCTCCTCCACGGCCTTAGCAACTTCCATGGCCATTACGACTACCTCTTTAGCTTTCTGCAGCTTGGCTTTCAGACTTAAAACTACCGCTTTCTCGGTAGCCAGACTTAGCTCTGTTGTGTAAAGCAGTTTGCGCTGGTCCTCGGCTTGGGCTTCAACATTTTTCAGCCCTGCTTTGCCACTTAAACATTCGCGCTCAGAAACCTTCAGCTTCTCAGCCAGCTATGCTTTTTCCTCTTTTAAGGTCCCGAGAGCCTTCTCAACTTCGCGCCGAGAGTGGGACTCAGCTTCATATCTATTATGGGCATTTCGAACCCACTCTTCGGCCACATAAACTTGTTGAGTGACCTACATAACAATAGCAGAGGGGTCACACATGTAAAAATAAGCGTAATAGCACTGATAAAAGTAGGAGCTTCTTAACATTTAATTTGGAAAAATAAAATTAGCTTACCAGGGCAAGATCTTTCTTCAATGACATAAAGAGTTCCGGCTGTCTGGTGCGTCTAAGAGCCTCCATGTCTCGTGGGAGTAGAAGGGGCTGCTCTATAGCTTGCGTAAGATGGGCCGCATGACTTCGCTGAGACTCCCTAATAGTGGCATCCTAGGAAATTTGGGCTCCATCCAATTCTATCCGTAGGGCCCAAGGGCGCTGCTGTCGGCGCACTTCAGCATCTTCTCTGCTATCAACAAAATTAGCCCTGTTGTCCCTCAGATCTTTGGTTTTCTGTTGTTTAGAGCCCTTCGGAAGAACCACTTCACCTTCTTCTATCTCCTGTATGGTTCTCTTCTTCTTCAAATCTGGCGCGGCGTGTAGTCCAAGATCAGCAGGAGGAGGAGGAGGAGGGGGTAAATTAACAGGAGTTTAGGTCTTAGGTACATCTTTCGAGGTCCCCTTTTTGTTCATATTGGCTATTAAACCTTTCAAAGACGACCTTCTTTTCGAGCTCATTTCTCCCTTTTCTTCTGAATGTATGTAAACCCTAGTGACAATTAATTAAGGATGGAGAGCTGCGGAAAGTCTGTCAGATTCAGTTTCAGAGTCCGAGAGCTGCACGGGCCTTTCTGGTATGCCTTCTTCTCCTTCGAAGCGGAACTGGTCTATTTCTTCTTATATGACAGCCGCGAGGAGGCAATCTCCTCTTCTTCTGCAGCTTTTTCTCCAAGCGGGACTTGTTGCAATGGTATTGTGAGCTGAAGAGGGATTTGATGGATTGGTAGTCTGACTGGGGGAAGGTCATCTCGAGCTAGAAAATTCGATTTTGACACGTCGATGCGATTAATTCGAGGGTCACCAAATCTGATGGCGTGGCCGATCTCTTGAAAGATTTTTGAAATGGGATCGAAATCTAGGATCAAATGGACAGCTCGCAGTTGTTGATCCTCGCTCACGAAAATTTCTGATCGGAGAAGGTAGTTAAGGGCCACAACGTTGGTATGGTTGAGCTGAAGAACAACCAACCTTCTATCTGTAGAAATAACCATGAAACCATATATAATTAGATAAGTGAGATCCATTATTGAAGAAAAGTAAAATGGGGAACATGGGTAGGGTTTAGAAATCTAAATCCTAGGCTAAGTAACCTATCTCTAGGGTATCCCACCTGTCTCCCTCTCCCGAGTTGGGCAGGGGTGACCATCGTGCCATGCCCCTGAAACGATGAGATAGTCGTCTTTCATCCCTTTGTTGGACTTGGGGAGGCACGAGATAAGCCTGACGATGGACGACCTGGACTTAAGGTAAAATCCTCCGTCGACTTGTGAGTGACACTCATACAGATGAACTACGTCATGCCATGTGAGTCCCAAGTGAAGATGCTCGTCAAGAGCATCAACGCAGCCTAGAATTCTAAACATGTTAGGTGCACACTGATGGGGACACAGCCTATAGCTAATAAGGTCGTCTTGGGTTATTCTGCCCATAGGGAAGGTCATTCCTCCTTCTATGAAAGCTATCATAGGAATAACCACCTCTCCCACTTCTCCGTGTGTAAGGATTTGTTCTGAGGAACAGTATCGCAGGCCGACTTCCTAGGGTATACGGTATTTTTGTTTAAAGGCTTCTATTTTTGCGGGGGAATCTACTAGATGCTCGAATCTACCCATTTTTACAACCTAAGACGAAGTAGTTGGGTTTTGTAAATAAGGAAGCAAGAACTGGCTGGCCAAGGAGAAAGGCTGAGAAGAAAAATGAAAATATAAAGAGATGAAAACTTACGGGAGCACGTATGCTAATCTCTGAAGCTTTCTAGGAAAATCTTCGAAGATTTCTTACAAGAAATAGTAACAGAGATTTAGGAAGTTGGGGTATTTTAGGAGAAGGAGGGTTGGAACTCTCTGGAGCGCTTAAAGATTTCTTTGAAGAAGAAGGCAAATGGTTTCCCTCAAGGCTTTATATTGAAGAAGAAAGTAAGTGGGAATTATCCCACTCAAAATCCTAAAGGAAATGTCAACCGTTGGATTTGCATGCAACTGTTGGATGCGGGGGACAAGACGCCTCCTAGAGTAATTAATGACGTTTCGCGGACTACGAAGCGTCAGAAACAATTATGGGGGTGCAGTTAACCCATATTCCTACACGTGTGAATCAATACGTTAGTTAGTCTTATCTTTTAAAGATCAAAACCCCATTCTTTCTCCTCGGATGAGAGGGAAAAATCGGAGTTTTGAGGGGCTATTGTGGGGACAAAAGTCTAAAATCATATACCTTGGGCTTGATCCGAGGACGTTCATGATCCAGGTAGTGATGCATTTGTTAGGTGTTCTATTTTAAAAGTCTCATAAATAAGAATTGAAAGGAAAGTTAGTCCAAGGAGGGCTTCATCCTCGGACGTGAAGAATACAATACAGATAGGTATCCCCATAGGTGGAGTGACCTTCCAAGAAGCTCCAACGATGGGTACGTGTCTCAAGAACACATGGGAAGGAAAAAGATCTAGAAATATCTAAGGAAAAGCTGCTACCACTGCATTTAATGCACTGCAGCTACTTTCCTGGCCACATTTATGTGGAGAGGACCCCTGAATAGTGCCACTGAAGCTACCACAACTCACAGAAGGGTGAAAGAAGGTGTTGGATGGGACACGTACTCAAGTAATGTCCTAGATGATCAACAAGTGTAAGGTCAAGATGACCAAAAGGGAGCTATATAATGTAAAAGTTCTTCCCTAAATGAGGGAGACATTTTTTGTAATTGAGAAACTTTATTGGTATTGAGTTGAACCTCCTCGGACTGGGCTGAGAGCAAATTTGTCCAATACTATTTCCTTTTTATTCTTCTTGTTACCTCGTAACCTGGTCTTAAGGTCATATTAAACGTTGCCCTTTTTACTAAAACATGATTCTTTAACCTACTCTCTACAAATTTATTGTATTGGGCCAAGTTCATCCATATGTTGGGCTTGGGTCGTAAATCGAGACCCTACAATATGAATAACCTTTCCCCCCACACACATATATCTATATTTTTTTTAGAATGAAAACATAATATATATATATATATATATTTATATATATATATATATATATTCATGGACAAATTGGAATAAAAATTTATTTGTGGCTTTTTAAGGGCCATTATAGTACATATGGGTCTATAGTAATGATTTTGGGTGTTCTAGATATCGTCGCTATAGGTTTGGTTTTTGTAGTGTAGATTCTCTTGTGCATTCATTATAGAGGTTTCAAACGGGTCTTACCTATATTGGGAAGTAGCTAAAAATAAAAAAACAAATATTCTTTAATTTAAAAATGGCTCAACTTTTCATGCTCTTTAACATGCTTTTGGTCCGATCAGGTTAATTGTTGAAATGGTTAAAATAATTAGAGAAAGTGGCAATGACTTATATGTTAAAAATGAATAAAATGTGTTATTCAATGGTAAAACGTTATTTGGTGGTAAAACATAATAATATTAACTGCCACCCCCCCCCCTATTTTTTTGTAAGATAAAATATCCCCCCTCTCTCTCTCTCTTTATATATATATATATATATATATATATATATATAATGAAAACATAATATATATTCATGGACAAATTGGAATAAAAATTTATTTTTGGCTTTGTTAATGGCCATTATACATTATATTCCATACGGGTCTATAGCAATGATTTTGGGTGTTTTAGATATCTAGTTTTTATAGTGCAGTTGCTCTTGTGCATTCGTTAAAGAGGTTTCAAACGGGTCCTACCTGTATTGGGAGGTGGCTAAAACTAATAAACAAATGTTCTTTAAATTAGAAATGGCTTGACTTCTCATGCTTTTTAGCATTCTTTTGGTTTGATCGGGTTACTAAGCCTAATACCATGACCAACGAACCAAGCAAGCTTTTTGTGAGCTAATATGAAGTATTATAAAATTTATACTAGATTTACATGATTTATAGTTTCTAAACTTCTATATCACCTCTCTCTCAATATATTAAATATTACTAAACTTGTTTTCATTACTAAATTAACTTGTGATTTAAGAATAATAGTAATACCTTTGCTTAGGAATTTACTATTTATGAGTTTTTTTTTTTTTTTTTTAAATGATTTTTACTTGAATGATTATTATACATTTATTTTTTTTCATGCTTATTTATGCTGTACTATTTTCTATGACAGTCGATACCGTATTTTGTCTAGCCCCAATTAATGCATAAAAACAATGATAAAAACCCAAAAAAATAAAAATAAAAAATAAAAAATCATGACTTTTAAAGCCAAAAAGGGGCAATAAATAATTGCAACATGATCGGATGGTGAATTAAAAAATTGCAACAATTAAATCCCTTCTGATAAGAATAAGACCAATTAATGGCCTGTTTGGAAGTTTAGAGAGGGAGGAGAGTAGAGGGGAGTAGAGGGGAGGAGAGTAGTGGGGAGGAGAATAGAGAGGAATGATTCCCCTTCATCTTGTTTGGATGTTTTTAAAATTAGTAAGAGGGAAGGGAGTAATTTGCCATTCCCCTTATTTGGATGTTTTAAAAATTAGGATAAAGAGGAGAAGAAATAATTAAAATAGACAAATTTACCCTTATTTGAAAATGGACTTGCAACATTGGTCTATTATTAATTTAGAAAGGGTAAATTGGAAAATTTATCTAGTCAATAATTTATCTACTCTACTCTCCCTTCAAATCTCTCCAATTTGGGAGAATTAAAAATGAGGGGTTAGAGGTGGTTGAAACCCCTCCAAACCCCTCCAAACTCCTCCCCCTCATTCCTTAATAAACTTCCAAACAAAGTAATTGAATTACTCTCCCTTCCTCTACTCTACTCCCCCTCCTTTTTTAAACTTCCAAACAGGCCATAAATTCCACTATATTAAATTTCATAATTTCAAAATTTTACTACTCCACATAATAAATTTTTATTTTCATTTATTGAATCAAAGAATTTCATATTACATATGACTTGTTGGTACATTTGGTGTCACATGAAGAGAATATGAAAATAAGTATCCTCTTCTTATTTTTCATTTTTTCTCCCTAAATTTGAAACATTAATCTAAATGATCATGGACAATTAGGGTTTCTACCAGGACCACCATAATAAAAGTTGTTTATAAAATTTGTGACATTATAGCAATTTGGTTTCGTAGCGGAAATGTAACTTTTTTTGGGAAACCTGAGAATGTTTGAACCATCAATAATTTGGAGATTTGTGAAGTAACTAGCCCTGCTGAACCCTTCTTCAGGGAAATGACCACTGCCCATTTGTGTGGAGGTGTGCTGCCCATTTTTTTGTTGGTTTCTCACCAATCCTCCCCATAGGATCTGTGAAGCGCTTTCAGATAGGGATACGAATAGGGAGGCAGGCCAATATCCCATTATATACTTATTCCCAACTTGCAACCACCAGTCTCCCCCTCCTTTGATGTCCTACCTCATTGTACATGCCACGCAAATCAGTTTGTAATATTTTGAATGATAAATGAAGGTATGAAGGTTAAATATTCTTTCACTTATTTATGTGCATACACATGCCTTTAATTGATGCGATAATATACATATTTAAAAAAAAAAAAGATATCTATATTTAAAACATAAAAATAAATATGAAAAAATGAATGTAATTATTATAAGTGAGAGAATAAAAACCAAGTATATGCGAGAGAATAAAAACCTACCGGTAAAGCATTATATTTTAGGTGTGATATATATTTCTATTGAAAGAGAAAAAAAAAAGAATCTTTTTTTTGTGCAGAACAACTAGACTATAATTTGCGGTCTTAAAAAATAAGTCAGGTTAAAATTAATTGAGTATAGAACACATGAAACTTTAAATTTAAAAAGTTGAATGTAATAATAAATAAACCGAGAAATAAGAATTTCAACATAAACTGTTACAAATAAAACCATAAGAATATAATAGGGCTTGGGCCTTGAGCCATATCTGTAACATTTGTTACTATGAATTTTTTTATATAGAAAAACTACATATGGTATGATCATATAAATATATATATATATATGTATCCAAAAATTAGAAGTATTTGATAAAGTAATTAAATTGAAATTTTTTACTACCTTCCAGACAAGGAAGTGGAGTTCATATTGGGAACCAGCATAGACGGAAATAGGGTTGAGGCTTCCACCTAACGCAATTTCCTTGTTGATTTGAACAAAGCCAGGTGAGCACAATAAATTGTAGCAGCCCCCAGTTTGATTTGTATCTTTCTGCAGGAATGAATAAAAGACTATTTTTTGAAAACCAGTAAAAAGAAACAATAATGGTGGGGAAGTAAAAAATTAAAACACGTACATTAGTATGGAAAAAAGTGAAGAGTCTAGAGTTGTAATCTCCATATAGAATATAGCTGACCTGTTATTACACACAAGTAATTTTTGTTAAAATGAAAATTATTAGTAATTCAATGTTTTGCAAGGGCGTAAAAGAAAAAAAAGTGATGATGAAATTAAATAATAAATATACCATCCAGCCGGCTTCAATGCCATTAATCTCTGTATGAGCATTACCACCTAGGATTTCGAGTTGAGACAAGCTGAACTCAACTTGTTCCTGGATTTGGGGTTTCCAAGCGTTTATGGTTGCCTTAGTTCCATAATACTTATCTTCTGTCACAAAAACTATTGCATCCTAGAAACTCAACCAAAAAAACATGAAGGTTGTGAGTGTCGACTTCTTGAGTGTCCTTACTTAGTAGTAGTAGTAGTAGATATCATTGAGTTCAAACCTGTTAAGTTGTACCTCATAGAAAGCAGTTTTATTGGGGTCCGTGGTATCAAACTGAGGGTATTTGTTCCTTCCATAATTTGCTACAGAGCTTGCCCTTAATAAATCTTCTTCTTTAGTTCTTCTGATGGGAATAGTTTCTTCAGGACACCTTCCATTCAAGTGCCATAGTTGAGTAATTTCGGACTCGGACGTTGAAGAGACGTCGTCGAATGAAAGCCCTTCTGGGTGAAAACTTGGTCTCATCTAAGGCATATATGCGCAAACCCAACCCCATACCATACCATACATACAATAGGGATCAAATTATTAGCGGTTCCAAATTATCATTTACTTAATTAAACTAACTAGTCACCTGAATTGTATGATTCTTGAAGAAAGGATGATCAAAAGCTGGTTGGTTTTTGATATGTACACAGTCGATTATATCTCCATCTGGGCTCTGTATCAGATACATTTTCTCATCACACACAGATAGATTTCAATTTAAGCTCATAAAAGTAGTAAATGAGAGTCATGGAGACACCACAACACACAAAAGAGAATGATTATTTTAGGACTAAAGCTAAAAGTACTATATAGAACACAAGCTTTGCTTACCCCAAAGAAGAAAAAAAAAAGGGGATAGAGAGCTAAAAAGAAGAGAAAAAGAAGGTGGGAATATATAAAAGGACAAAGTTCAGCTACAAAATTGGTTTCCTATAAAAAAATTAATATTGCTACATAGTTTGAAAATCTAATTGTTAGGTGCATGTTCTCTAAACTCTTAACACATATGTCAAATTCAAAAATTCTCAACGAACAAACTCAAATTCTCAAATTTCAATCAAAAATCAACCCTGAATCAAACCAAAAATTCTTATACCCAAACTCAAAATTCTCAACAACTCAAACTCAATTCTCAAATTTCAATCAAAACCCAGCCATGAATCAAACCATAAATTCTCATACCCTAACTCAAACTTCTCAACAAGTTAAACCCAATTCTCAAATTCAATAATATACAAATCAAATTTATCAACCATAAAACACACACAACAAATTACCAGCAATTTTTTTTAAAAAAAAGAGGAAGAGCAATTAAGATCTAAGAGAACCCATGGTGCAAAGCCATTAAGAACCCACCCCAAATCTCAACCACCCATTGCAATCATAAAACCTAGCTACCTGCCACCCACCATAACCCACAAACCAGCCAAAGACCCAAATTGATAAACCCACACAGTGGTAGAAAAATACTGATTTGAGAATTAGTGGGTGAGTCGAGGACAATGGAGGTGGAGGTGGAGCCAATGATTGAGGATAATGAATTGAACGATTGGATTGAAAAAATATATATAGAAGACGGTTGAATCGATAATCGGAGGTTGGAGTTGACAATGGTTGAGGTTGAGTCAGCAATGAGTGGTGTTGGAGATGAGTGGTGTCGACGAACTTGAGAGTGATGAGTGGCTTGGTGGCTTTGGTTTGTGGGAAGAGAGAACTTGAGAGTGAGAGGGAAGAGGGGTTGTTATACTCAAGGGGGGGGGGGGGGGGAGGGGAGAGTTGTGTGAAAGAGAAGTGTAAAATGTTTTATACTTCATTAATTTAGAAGTAAAGCATTTTACACTTGGGAGGGGTTTTTTTACAGTTTGACTATAAAATATTTTACAGTTAACCGAATTTTACACCCAAACAAACATGGTAAAATGTGTAAAATAATTTCCGGAAAATATTTTACTTCGAAACAAATGGAGCATAAAAAAGAATGTTATATGAAGTAATTAATAACCTTGATGGATTTAAGAGCAGGCTTGTTGAGGCGCTTCAACTGCCGTTGAATATCCAATTTTTGTTTCTGACCAAAGATGGTGTTAGTGTTTCCAATTCCAGTTGCTGCCATTGGTATGAGAAAGCACAAGCACAAGGTCATCTTTACTGCCCTTGACCACCTCCTCCCCCTGACAAAAGGCGACACCATAATGGACTAATACTTGAAGCAGGTTGCTGGTCTGCGATGTACAATGATATTGCTAGCTTTGGTTGTCCCCTTTGCAATACTTAAAAATGTTCAATTGTTTGTCTCTGAATTGTTACACATTCTCTCTATCTATCTATCTATTTATAATCATCAATTCTATTTATAATCATCTATTTATAGACTATCTATTTATAATCTATCTATTTATAATCATCTATTTATAGACTATCTATTTATAATCTATCTATTTATAATCTATCTATTTATTTATCTATCTATTTACAAAGAGATTTGAAATATTCTCAAGTGCCAATTTGGCGATAAGAACAAATTAAATATTGACTTTTTGTTTCATTTGGTTCAATGTTTTGAGTCTTTTCCTCTCTCATACATACAAACAAAACTCTTTGCATTTCATTTCACTATTTTCACCTCTTGCACTTCTACTCATTTATATATATACCTATGAATAACTCTTCATGTGTAAATTAGGGTTAGCATGTTCTGGTGGTGTCGTGTCGAGATAGGGGTATTTGTCTAAATATCTCAACTCTAAACTAGACTCATTTAATAATTGTGTTATGACTCTTCATTCCTAACATGGCCTGTTATTGAAGCTAGTTAACACGACACTACACAACCCACTTGACATGCTTAATAAACGGGTCGTGATGGGTTGATACAAATGTGACTTGACTTATTTCAACCCGCTTAATATTAAATAGGTTGGGTTGACCTAGATTCAATTCCTTTAACCCACTTCAAAAAAAAGCACTTGATTAATATTGTTATAAATTTAATACAAATTCATAACATCATAATACCTATTAAGCATATAATTTGAAAGTTAATAATGACATCAAATACTTATAACATATCATCCAAAAGTTCAAAATAACATCAAAGTATTTAATAAATATTATGTCCATAATGTTGTACCATCCATCAAGAGTGAGAGTGATGGTTTGGGGTTTGAGAGTGAGATGGAGTGAGGACGGGCTGAAATTAAAAAAAAAAAAGGAAATGAAATATTTATTTTAAGATTTGGAGATTTAGGGTTTGTAAAGTTTCAATTTAAGATTATATCACTTATAAGCTTTTGAAATTACTCACTTTTTTTTAATAATTTTTTTATAAAGTTTAGAATATAGGTTGGATATAAAAGGTATTTGTCAAATCTAAAATAAAATGAATATTTATTTGTTATATAAGTTAATCGGGTTGTATTAAATGGGATCCCACATGGATTTCACTTTAGTAGAGATCCTTGTGAGATCCAAGACGTTTTAGGTATGTGGGATCTTAAGATCCAAATCTGGATATTGATTACCATGCATATGACCCATAAATGTCATATGTCCCTTGGCTACCCAATAATTAAAGGAAAAATAAAAAACATCCAAAAGGAGAGAATGGTTACTAAACCACTAATTAAACAAAAAGAACTTATAAAAAATATATAGTATCTTTATAATATACGGCCATGTGTCTTCTATATTAAATATTTTGTAGTTAAAAAAATATATTTTTACTTTCTCAAAAAAAAAAAAATTTAAATTAATGGATTTTAAGTGACTTTAATTCATGATTACGTCAAATTTTCTCTAAATATATATCTTTTTCTTTTTTTAAGTAATGGTCATTACATCAATCATGTTAAATTATCATTTTTTAGAAGAAAAAAGAACCAGATTATCAATTGAGCCTCTTTACAACTTTCAATCTTTCCATTTTCTTGAATTAATTTTTGGGAAATGTTACGTCCACAATATTTTCACAATACTTTCACAACAAATATTAAATGACAGATTGTTATGGGCTGTTACTAGTGAGCAAGAAAGTAATTTTAGTGATGGATTCAAATTAAAAACTTGTAACAACCTGCCGTTTAGGATTTTCCCTTAGTGTTTTTTTTTTTTTTTAATAATTTTTTTAGTAACCTAAAAGCCATGTTTTGCATTTTGTGAAAATCTATAACAATGAGTGTGTGAAAACATCTAACAATTATAAGACTTAATAAATAAATAATTGAAATGTCCGAGGTGAAGGAACTGGGGGAAAAAAATGCCATAATTAAACCACTATTTTTGGTTACAAACCTTAATTATAATATTATTAACATATTTTAAATTAAGACAATTAAATATGATGCTTAAATGATTCTCTAAATACATATACACACACTCGAGACCAAGGTTATCAAGATCGAGATCCTACATAAATTGATAAGAGGGTTCGAGGATCGAATTGTAGGATCAGCACGAGGATTGTAAGATCCTACTTTTCAATTAAAAAAATATACTAAAAATATCCATAATTATAATTCAAAATATATATCAAAAAAACATTGAAAAAAGTAATTTTTGACACAAATTACTTAACTAGTGAAACTACTAATAAAAGGCAAAGTATTAAATTACAAATACATAAGCAAAGTTCAAAGTTCAAAAGTTACAACTCACAAATACCAAGTTCTAATTAAGTTAAACAACTCAAAGTATACATAATGTTTCACATAAACAACTTAAAGAAAATAACAATCGCAATGCCTAATATATCACATAAACAACACAAACCAAATAACAATGTTTCAAATAACACACAAACACACTCATTCTTTAAGACCAAAGTTTTGGTTATCTTGGATGAATTTCTCAAAGTACGGTTGATCATTATAAACAACATTTTTGTCATTGTTAGCGGAATTTAAAAATATAAAAAAATTCTTTCGTTGTCAATGTTCTCTCTTATAGTGGCGTCACCATCGGATTTTTAGCTTCTCACCCTCGCCTTCTACTCTCTGGTAGGCCACTCTCTTCTCTTCTCTTCTCTACTGTCTTCTGTGATTTTATTTATTAGGTTAAAGCGATGATTGATGTTAGCCTTAGGGTTTTATTATTATTTTTTTAATCAATTTGGGCTAAAGCCACTAGGCTGATTCATTTATTACATTTTTTTTTTATCAGTTTAGGGTCTTTGAGCCCCATTTAGAGGCCCAAAATAAGAAAATATTTTTTGAATTTTCCTTTATAACATCAGATCTTTAGTATCATTATGGGATTTGGGATCCTATAAGATCCTAAGATCTGGATAAGGATTCCACACGGATTTCACTTTAATAGAGATCTTAGTGAGATCCATAATGTTTTAGGTATGTAAGATGTTAGGATCTAGATTGAGATAATAATAACCATAACTATGAACCATAAAATGAGAGAATGGTTATTAGCAATTAAATGAAAAATAAAAAACTTTTAAAATGAGAGAATGGTTATTAAACCACTAATTACACAAAAAAAAAAAAAAAAAAAACTATAAAAAAATATATAGTGTCATAATGGCCATCATGTGTCTTCTATATTAAAAAATTTGTAGTTAAAAAAAATATTTTTTGTTAATGGCTTCAAGTCACTTTAATTCACATTTGTTGTCATCATTATGTCAAATTTTATCTAACTATATATCTTTCTATTTTTTTGTATTATATTTTATAGGTAATAGTCTTTACATCAATTATGTTCTTTCCTTAAAAACAAATATCAATAATGTTAAATTATCATTTTTTTATAATAAAAAGAACCAGATTATTAGAGATTAATTGAGCCTCTTTACAATTTCTAATCTTTCCATTTCTTGAATTAAGTTTTTGGATCCTCAAACTGGAAGATGCACACAATAGTAACATGTGTCCTTTTAACAATACATAAAACAATGCTATATATAATCTTTTATAACTTCCTTCATTTATTTGGTATAATATGGAAAGATAAGTGGGTTCTAGTTAGTCCAACTGGTAAAATCTTTAATAGTTGTATAAGAGATTTGGGGTTCAATCCCCACCTACACCAAAAACTAATTGGTGTCTTGGTCTGATGAGAAAGAGCTATTATCAGGAGCGGATGCTATAAGCTGAAACTCTCTAAAAAAAAAATGTAAAGATAATGTTATGAGGTAGACAATTATTTGTACATGTCCATTTCTTTGCCATGTGTCAACAATAAATTCCATCATTATAATAAATATTCACTACAAGTTCCTTTAAACACTCCATCAATCTTTTCCTTATTTTTTTATTATTTTTTTTATTTTTTATAAATGTTTTGCCCAAAATATATGCACTTTTGGTCCTTACATTTTGGGCCAATTTCCGGTTTGGTCCCCACTTTTTAGGCTGCGTTTGTTTCGGCTGAAAATGGATTTGGGAAAATATTTTACACCCTCCCGTGTGTTTGGTTGCGCATGGAAAATTTGGTCAAGCGGAAAACATTTGCGTTGACCGTATAATAAAACCCTTAGACCCGTAAAACAATTGCAGAAGTTATTTTACCTTCAAAGCATTTCTGAAATTCTTCACTCCACACGGTCCGACTCGCCAAGCTCTTTAGCTCCACCCCACGCACCAACGAGAGGGAGACAGAGCTCCACCCCACACGCCAACGCTGGTCCGAGGTCCACCCACACTCCGACGAGCAGCGCTGCTGTTTTCCCCTCCGTGCCGGTGGGTTTTCTCCCTTTTCTTCTCTTCTCTCACTCAACCTCACCTCCGCCCACTTCAAGCTCTGCATGTACCTGATCCACCAAGGCAAAACTCTCCCTCATGCCGGCGAAGCCCATCTCACCTCCAACATCTCCAATTCGTCACTCCCACACCGCTGGCGAAACACTTCTCTCAAACCCACCCTCTACAATACCCGATCCACCCAAGACCGATCTCGTCGCCGCCGCTCAAGACCAATCTTGTTGACCCGATCTCCATCTTTTTCCCGATCTATCTCTCTTTCCCTCAATCTCTCACTCTTTCTTCCTCCCTCTCTCTCAGTTTGACCGATTTCAGCTTGTGAATGAATGGAGCTAATGGATTTTTGTTTTGTTAACTGTATATACTGAAATTTTCTATTATAAAATTTGTTTGGAAGTTGAGAAAATGTGAGAAACTAGTAGAAAATAGCATTTTTAGAATGCAACCAAACACCTGAAAACATTTTCTAAAACAATTTTCATAAAGCAGCCAAAAACTTGAAAATATTTTACACAAAAAATATTTTACATGTTACCAAACGCAGCCTTAGACACACCTAACTTAGTCCATGAAAATCGAAAATCGTTACCATTTTAGTCCTTACCATAATCTCAGTAACAAAAATTGTCTACGTGGCAGACGGAGTACATTATTTGCACAATAAATGCTAACGTGATTATTAAAATAATATTTTTAAAAATTATTTGGAATTTAAAAATTACCACATCGGCAAATAAATTAATAAAAAAATAAAAACAAAAAAAAATAATTTCTCAATTTTAATTTAAATTGGAAAAATTAAAAAAACAAAAAACTTTTTTTGTTTTAAAGATTTTGAAAAAAAACTTATAACAATTTTCTCAAATTTTCTTAAACTTTCTTAGTCACCAAGAGTAGACACTCCATTTCGTTCCAACATATATCCAAGCCCCCTAGTCCTAATGACGAGAAAACAAATTGCTACCAAATTGATCAACTCCGTGTGTGGAATCCAATGAGGATGATAGGCCTAAACATGGCCTAATACAGTCCAAGTTCAAGACCAATTACAAAAATATGCAGGAAGCCCAAAGTCCAAAAGGCAATTTTGACCTAATTTGGCCCACGCTTACAAAGAGTGCGTATCTTGGGTATTTAATGCGTACGCACCCAATCTATGGCATATGCACTCTTTGGATAGAAAGCCTAAAATCACTTCATTTCCATTTTAATGAGATTCTAGGGCAACCGGCTTGATCAATTGGCTACCTAAACTAGTCATCAAACCCTAGCTACTCATTTCCCCTATAAATACCACCATTTCCAACATCAAAGGGGTCAGAAAATTAAGACCTACTGAAACTCTGCCAAAATTTCCAAATAATACCTAAACCTAGAGTTTTAAGGCTAAAAGGGCAAAAGGGTTGAGCAATGAGCATTAGATTGATCTTTAGATCCTTGTTGATTTGAAGGTAATCTCTTTCTCATCCAAATTCGAATTCTAGTTTGGTTCAAGCTTGCAATCATACTACTTAGGGCCTCTTAGCAAACCCTAATCAAGTTACTCAACTCATCCTCCCACACACATAATTGCGTTAGTCGATTTTGTTAGGACATATGTGATTCAATGTTAGGAACATATGTCAACATTTTATGTAATTGGCCAATCCTTTGACAAAACGCACTTTACTTGTAATTGGGTAGATTTAGGATGTGTTTAATGCTTCAAGAAACAAGGTTTCAAGTTCAAGTATTAAATTCATGTAAGTCTGTCCAAGAATCAAGTGAGAAAGTGCAGGGTTTTAAAGCTCGACAACTAGCTCAACAGCTAGCATCTATCGAGGTTTAAAAAGCTACAAAGCCCGAAGCTCGACAGCTAGCTCGATAGATACCCTATTTGTCGAGGTTTATGAAACTCAGTTTTTCAGAGCTGTTTTTCATCCAATCTGTGAGTACGTGTTTAGACTTTCTTTTCTCACAACCCTAAACATATATAAGGATTGTTTTAAGGGTAGTCACAGCTGATGCAACTAAATGCAAAAGTTTTTCACAAGCATATTGTGAACCGGAGACATATGCCCTAGTTCATCTTTCTCTTGAAGAAGTTGTTGTGTTTGTATACCGTAGGATTTTGTGACCAAGGAGCTTCTTGATCTTCATTGTGTGATGAACTGAAGAACTTTACAGCCAGCATTCTTCTCAGGTTCGTGATTAAGTCGCGTACTGGGATCCACGCAATTGGTTAGTCACGTACTAGGAGCCGTGCATTGAAAGGAGAGATTGTCACTACAGAACAAGTCCAATTGGGTATTGGGGTAAGGGTTCAACTGTAAGTTGGTATAAGGTACTGAGATTCCTTTACTTGTAACCGCTTGTTTTGATAATAGTGGATTCTCGGGAGTGGTGACCTTAAAATCACCCAGTGAGATTTTTGCTGTGTAGGTTTTCCCCATTCGTAAACAAATTACCATGTCAATTTATTTTCCACTGCATACTTAGTTTAATTGGTGATTTTTTTGTGCTACCACGCATCTTGCATGTTAATTTGATTAATTAATAAACTTGGCTAATTAATCAATTAATTCATCACAAGGGGTCAATACATTCTTGGCCTATCAAATTTCACCTGAGGAGCCGGTTAAAACTACATCACTGTAAGTGCTATGAGGAGGGGATGTGTATCTTTTCTATGACCCACATTTTCCTCCTCAATCCTTGTTTCTATTATGTTTTTGTTGTTTTTAAGCCTTAATATGTTGTTTTTCATGTATATATTTATACTTTGTCTTTAATTTTGTTCATTTCTACTGTTTTTGTTATGTAAGAACTCTAATCTGCCTCAAGATGTGTACGCACAGTGTTGTGAAATTTTAAAGTACTCGCAAGTGTACGAACCATACCGAAGTAGAGTTTGACAAGAACGAGGTCGAATCCACAAGGATTTGAATGAACGTATGAAAATTAATTAAACCTTAACCAAATTAATCCTAATCTAGTTTAGTAAAACTTGGTTGTTTTGAAATTAAATAAAGCTAACCAAATAATTAAACAAAGCAAATATGTGATATCAAGCAATAAAAACATGTAAACAATCAAGAGAAAGGTATTAATGTTTTGGAAATCTTCTTGCTAATTCATATTAGCATATATTTATGATCATTAATTTTTCCGAACCACTACATGATAATCTAGAAATCAATCTTGCTATCATGGAAAATATTCTCATTAAAATCTTCATTTAAATATCTAAAACATGTTTTTCTTCGCTTCCTAGGTATAAAATCAAATTATTAATTGTATCCATAGCCAAACAAATCACAAGAGATATCCAATTTTAAAATTAAGTAATAATAGATCAAGCATTCAATTAATTAAGATAAATAAAAAATCATGAGAAAAACATGATTGGAATCATATTAAGATTCCTATCTTAGTTAATTGTAATGAAGTAAGAACAATTTAAATCATTAAAGAACAATTGCTATGGAAAAAAAAATCAAATCACATAAATATTACTGATAATCATTAACAAAATTTCATCCTCAACCTTAATTGAAAATTTAGCTACTCATAGTAATTGAAATAAAACACAAAAGTAAAATACTAAACATTAAACTAGACAAATAAAATAAAACTAGAATGAAAGAGAGAAGTCACAATGGTAGAGAAAAGCCACAGAGGAAGCCACATCTTGCTCATATTCTATGTTATGTGCTCCAGCCCTAGCCGTCCACCTTACTTTTCTGTTTGCTCATATTTATATCACACAAAGGCACACGCACTTCAAAGAGAGAAGCCGCCTGACTCTATGAAATTCCCTAACACAAGTGAAACTAGGATTGTAAGCCACACACTACGCTTCAAGTTGTGCCCAGCCAAAACCAAAGACTAGCCCAAGAGTGTTTGTGTTTCAATAAGTAATAGAGAGGCCCACCAACAATTAACAAATGGTCATTTAAAACCTAAGCCCACGTATCTCTTCCACGTGAATAAGCTTCCTATCAATTATTTCTCTTTTTCTTTTCTTTGCTCCTTCACGTGTCTCCAGGGCCTTCTTCTTTTCATGTTGGCTTTTGAATCAATAGGCCTGGACCTCTTTCCCTTCCTTTTATTCTTCTTTCTTTAATTTTCTTTGATTCTCTTTGCTTCACATTTTTTCTTCCACCAATTGTCATTAGCATGTAAATCATTTATAACCTATAAAACAAACACAACTTATAATCAGTCACAAAATAGCGTATAATTGAGGCTAAAAATGAAAATATGAGAGTTCTTTATTGTATATATTTCATGCACATCACACAGGATAAGACACGTACACGTCGACTTCCTAGAATACGCACTTTTCATGCGACTAGGGTTCTTGTTTTGGTTGTTTTCTGGAAATCTGCTTTGAGTCTCAAGTGCATACACCAACAGAAGAGTGCATACGCGCCCTTCTTACGGCGTATTCCAATTTGAGCTCAACCAGTTTTCTTATCTTTTCTGTTTCATTTGTCAATTTTGTACAAATAATATTGTTCCTTCAAAGTCCGAATCTACTCGGAGGCTTTTTTTTTTTTTTTTAATCTTTTTATTGTCAAAATTGTTCATTTATCCCTGTTATGGTTTGTGTATTTTTCTGAGCAATTTATGAGTTTGCCAACCACCAAAATTGCCAGGAGCGTGATGAGATACAGCTAAAAAAAATGAACATCAATAACCTCTTTTATTTCTATAACAACTTTTTTTTTTTTTTTAAATGAAGCAAATAATTGCTTCTAGAAACATAAATAAGTTGTAATTTATTAAAAACTTACCCATGCTGATTTGGCATAAATAAAGTTCACACAATTAATAGAGCTTCTAACACACAAAGGAGTATCAATTGGCCACATCCCCTCATATAATATCATATACTATATAATAAAAGTTGGGCTTAAAAGTTGTGGGTGCATCAAGTGGGTTGCACCAAATTGCAAAAATATTTTAGATAAAAACAACTTATTTGTTCTTACTTCTTATCAACTCTTTCTCTCTTTTCTACCCAAAAAAAAAAAACTTGTTCTCTCCTGCTTTATTATGGGAATTCTTTTTTCTCCATGATTAAACTCTCATTTTTAATATTGGTGGATAGTAATCTATTAAGATGTTTATGTGATACTTTGGTATTGAATAAAGATGTATTTGTTGTTGATAATTGATAAACTAGCATTATCGGTTATAATCCACACCCAAAATAAATAAATAAATAAATAACCCTAGCATTATCCATTTGAATCTCTTGCCTCTTTTATGCCAGCCGAACTGCTTTATCTACAGAAGTTAAAATAGAATCATATTTAGGGCTTGCTGTTTCTTTTAATATGCAGTATATAATTTGAGAAAGGCTAAGCAGCTAGCAACTAGTGAGGCCTGTTTTACGTCCCTCGTGGGCATGATTCACATTCAATAAACTCTTTTGGCTATGATCTTGAACTTTAGGTAACATCCTAGAAGTATTGCAACCCTTTTCTATTTTTTCTTGTATCATTATTATTTTTTCTATATAAATATAAAAGTGGCATATTACGATGCTTTGTGGTAGAATTCTTGATGCACTTATCAATGGCTTTGCTCAAAACAAAACCGGATGCTTAATTACTATTGATAATTTGCTTCTTCGTTTTGGTATTGGATGTACGTACCATTCAGGCGAATTAACCTGGAACTCTATCTCTAAACATCATCATACAAAAACCACTTTGTTTTGGTGTCTAATTATTTAGATTTGCATGTCTAAGTACATTGTCATTTTATTTTATCTGGTACTATTGATGCTGGTTTTAATCAAGAATTAAAAGAAATCACTAATATAAAAACACATTGTTTAATTCACATGGGTTTCTTTTTGTGTATGTAATCCATGAGAATGATTTTTTATTTTGGTTGTCATGGTGGTGATTATACGTATAGCAAAATTTTATACACACATTTATATATTAACTATGTTATCTATACATTTTTGTGTACATAATTACTGTAAAGATGTCACAGTGTTGATTTCCCCTTTAGCATGTGGTCCGAGAAGCCAGCATGTACTAAGGTTCTGTTCAAGCACTTGTAGAGATGTCACAATGTTGATTTCCCCTTTAGCATGTGGTCCAAGGAGCCAGCATGTACTAAGGTTCTGTTCAAGCACTTGTCAAGTCGTTTATGTTCCTTCCAGCAAAGCTTCATATTCAACCCCATTATTCGTAGCTGAGAAGCCTGATCTTAGTGGTTTTTCAACGGTGATTTGTTCAGGAGAAACCGAAAATAGCCCCACTTTGGAGCCCCCTTTGATTTGCAGAACCATCAACATATACCTTCCAGGATAAAGGTTCTTGCAGGGAGATCGTGCCAACTGATTTTTCATCCATGTCCTGCTCTCTCGTTTTTATCCCTAATAGGGGTTCAGCGAACTCGGCCACCAAATTTGTGAGGACCAGACCCTTGATGGAGGTGCGAGGTATATACATGATATCAAAAACCCCTAGGGTCATACTCTGCTTGGCAATTCTTCCCGTATAACCAGCAAAGAAAGCTGAATCCGCCATAGTTGAACATAAACTCATTAAAACACAAGCATTCCCATAGACGGCGCCAATTGTAGGGACACGTTTTGCAGCTCAAGCCCACAACGTATGGGATCTTGGCCCAGTGAGCCCAGTACAATAAATTTGTAGAAAGTGGGTTGGAAAACTAGGCTCTAATGAGTTAAGTAGCAATTATAATGGGTCCAAATGACAATAAAGTAAGAACATATAGATTTTATCCAAAGAAAGTCATCCTCAGCTCGGTCCGAGGAGACCAGTTCTTGTATATATTGATCGAAGATGGTTACAGATGCAGCTCTTGTTGTTACAATGTTTATTTCTTCATCCTCCAATCCCTTTTTCTCAGGGTATTTCCTCTATTTTATACTTAATTTCCCTTTCATCTCTACCCTACACGTGTAGATCAGATGGTTAGTATAGATACTTGTCCTATCAACCCCTCCTTAAAGTCTTTGGGAATAGCTGTAAGGCTGAAAAGTACTGTCCAGACATCACTTCATCATTAATGCGGTCAGAGAGTTAGCTGCAAAGCATTCAATGCAGTGGTAGCAGCTTTCCCTAAGATATTTTATAGCTCTCCTCTGTCCTGTTCCTTCCTGATATTTATCCTCTTTCATGAAATGGTCCGGAACGTTGCTCTTGATGGCAGACCACACCCTCGACCTCGGCCTTGCTCAGCCGAGGAGGGATTCTTCCCCGGACCACCTTCCTGGGTGATCACGATCGGACCTTAACTCTTTACCTACTGACACGGATCCTTATGACAGCATCTATCCATCCTCGGACTGTTTACTGTCCTCGGATTGTCTAGCATCCTCGGGTTATGCCCTTGGCCTAATATATACATAGACATGGGCTCCTAGGCCCTTCACCCCCACAGTTACATATGATTTTTTTGTTCTTAGCTCATTCTCCTATATCTTCTAAATTGATTAAAAAGCCTAACTTGATTACCTTTTTGAATTATTCATCTAATATAATTCTTTATTATATGTGGGTTCTAGTTAGTTTAGCTGGTAAAGTCTCTAATTGTTAAATAAGAGATCTGGAGTTCAATTTTCGCCTATACAAAAAACCGATTAGTGTCTTGGTCTGATAATAAAAGAATTATTATTAGAAGCGGACACTATCAGAAGCGAACACCATAGGTTAAAACTCTCAATCAAAAAAAAAAAAAAATTCTTTATATTATTAATTTTTTTATTATTAATAGTTTCTTAATAAATGGTTAAATATATAGTTCATATCAACTTTTCATTAATAATTTGTCTTTTAAAACAATTGTTTAATATACACGGCAATATATATAAGAAATTATTTCAAAAGAAAATTCTCAAGTCCGAATAAAGTCAAGATCTTTGGTTGGAGAGCTTGCCATAATATTTTGCCCCCTAAAGATAATTTGAAGCGTCAGAAAATTCTTGATGTTTCCTTGTGTGAGCTTTGCGAGCAGAACCATGATTCCGTTCTGCATGCTTTGTGGAATTGTGGGGGTAGCTCAAGATGTATGGGCTAGTAGTCTCTTCGCTATCCAAAAATGTGGGACTGGCCAAGTTGATATGCTGGGATTGTTGGAGTATTTGATGACTCAGCTAAGTTTGGAGGAGTTGGAATTTTTCTTTGTGTAGACTCTTAGCTTCGGTTGGGAGTTTCTCCATGTCCACGTGCTTCATCTTGGTGGCAGCCTCCTCCTGATCCTAGTAATAAGTTGAATTTTAATGTTGCGATGTTCACAAACCCTCCTGCAACAGGTTTTGGTGTTATTATCAGGAATGATAAAGGGCGAAGTGATGGCTGCTTCTTCTGCTAGAGGTGGCCCGGCTTCTGATTCTGAAGAAGCTGAGGTTTTGGCGTGTCGTCATGCGGTTGAGTTTGCCCTTGGCTTGGGTTTTAGAGAGTTAGTTATTGAAGGAGATAGCGCCACTGTTATGCGTAACATCACTAATTTTGGGACTTTCTCTTCTCGTTTGAGCCATATTTTCTTGGACATTCATTCCTCCTTGGTTGGTCTTTCATGTTTTTCTATCTCTTTTATTCATAGGGAGGGTAATTTTGTAGCTCACTCCTTAGCTAGGTTTGCTAGGCATATCTCTCATGATGTTATTTGGATTGAGGACTCTCCACCTCCAGCTTTGGAATCTTTGTACTTTGATTTAGTGCATATTACTTCTTAAATAAATTATCAGTTTTTTTTTTTTTTTTTTTTTTTTTAAATTCTTAACATTCTAATATGATATTATACATATAGTTTTCACTAATTATCATATAAAGATTAGGATTTTTATTTTATAAAAACTTCCTGTAAAGTCTTTTGTTTGTACCATGCAATTATTAAATGTATCAACATTTTTTTTTTATAAATTAGAAAATGTAGATAGATTTATACTAAATACAGGACTTAACATAACCGCAATTAATACTTATTAGATCAATTTGGGATTATGTTTAACTTGATGTGAAGTAAATAATCGGATAGTATAAGTATGTTGTTTAATAATAACTTTTGGTAGAATTTAATTTCTAATTAATAACAACCAGTTCGGTTTAAATTCTATAAATAAGTTTTTTTTTTTTTTTTTTTTGGAGAAATAATTATAACATGCTGCTAACCCCACAGCTCGAACTCTTCCCCCCTAGACTCCCAAGCACTTTGTACATGATGAGATGTCAATTCAGCTACAAGGCCTTTAGCAAATTCTATAAATAAGTTTTTAAACATTTATGTGATTCATTTGTCAATAATGGATTCTTTTGTCAATTTCTTTTTTTAATGAGACACAAATAAAAAAAATTAAAATAATACAAAAATGAACTAGAATAGTCAAACTTAAATGAAAATCATAAACAAGCCCTAATTCAATTGAGACATTAAGATAGTAAAAGGCATTTGGCATCAGTTTAGCTTTTTTAGTTTGAATTTGAAAAGATGCATGTTTACATGGGCAACGTGCAATGTGGATTTTAAAAACTTCCTTCTGTTTTTCCCGCGAACCACATGTTCATTAGATATCTATATCATTAGTGTGTTTAATTGAGATACATGGCCATTTATCTTCACTATCCATTGGAGGTTACTTAATTAACCCATGCTCATTCTAGAGCAACTTTCAAAAAAAACAACAATTGAGTTCAATTATTTTATTTAAAAAAAAAAAACTAAACAATCATTTAATTGAGAACTAATCCAATTCTTTAATTAAGAAAAGGTAAAAAGCCTGAACTATCGAGCAACATCCAATATAGGCTTAACCAAGTTACACCCCATTTTAGCCATTAATTTTTATAAGATCACGGTAAGAAATAGACTACTTACCATGTCATTAATATTCTAGAAATTAATGACACAACTGCCTTCACAGTCAATGTATATCACTTTGATTCTTAAAAAAAAAAAAAGTCATGTTAACGGGTGCCTTTACAGCAACAGTTAACAAATTATTTTAAGAAAGTTAATTTTGACACCACTTTCATGGGAAATATAAAAAATTGTTACAAAAATTAATTACTTTATCATTTTCCCAAATTTTATTTTAATAATAGTTCCTAAACTAATGCCTTTAATATTCTAGAAATTAATATTCTAGAAAGTAATGACACAACTGCCTCCACAGTCAATGTATATCACTTTGATTTTTTTTTTTTTTTTAAATGTCATGTTAATGGGTGCCCTTAGAGTAACAATTGACAAATTATTTTAAGAAAGTTTTGACATCACTTTCATGCATGAAAAATATAAAAAAACTGTCAAAAAAATTAATTGCTTTATCATTTTCCCAAAATTTATTTTCTATTAATAGTTCCTAAATCAATGCCCTTAGGACATCTGTTAACTTTTTCCAATGTATATTACTTTATGGACAAAGTTTAGCTGCAAAATTAGTTGTAACCTAAGGCTATAACCTTACTCAATATCTTTTTATTAGAGGTGAATTTTGACAAATCTACCATAGGATTACATCTTCTTCTTATATCCTCTATGCTTGCAAAATTTCTAGAAAATTAAAAATCAATAGCTATGTTATCAATAAATTATTTAAATTACAAGTTTTTGTAATTTAAAATTATACATAAAATATAAGCTTATAGATCATATAGTAAATAATATCTGATTGACACAAAATTTTACATGTGTATTAAGAGCGTAAAAAACATGCAATTCAACGGTTAGATTTTCAAAATATATAGTTTTGTTTATTTTATGAAGTAAGGTTGTAGCCTTAGGTTACAACCAATTTTGTAGTTAAACTTTGTCCTTATTTTATTATTTATTTTCCCAAATTCTCTTTTTTCTCTCTCTAACCTCACCTCTTCGGCTCTTCCACAGCTCCTCCCTCTTCACCATAAAATAAGTTGGGTTTATGATGAGATTAAGGAACTATAAGTACTAAACCAGTTGGGTTTGTGGTGATGGTTTAGTGCTTAGTTCGAGCTGGGGTTTTTCCAAAAGGGGTGGGTCTGGTCTATCTCAACGGTGGCAGCAAAGGCATGATCCTCAATTAAGCGTGATGGTGGTTTTAGATAGAGACCCAACCTCACAAATGGCAGCTACATGTGTATTGATGCTCCTTTGCTCTTTAAAAGCAGATGCAAATTTCAAATCTCTTATCATAAATTCATATCTATCTTCGAAAAGATTTCTTTATTTAGGATGTGATTGGTCCCTAACTACAAAATAAAGAACAATTCCAATCATATCTATCAAACTGCACTTGGGATTTTCTTGATTCCCTATCCATTATTATTTCCCTTCCCACAAACCATTTCGGTCTTTAAATTTTGGGATCATAGTTAATTTGATTTTTACATATTAATAATGGTTAATTTGATTCTTGTTATTTTCAACTTGCAATCAATTTAGTTCTTACCATTATGTGGCGTGGTACACTTAAAAAAAAAAACTGACATGACTAATAAAATAATATTAAAATTTTCTAATAAATATTAAATAATACCACGTAAGCATTTAAATATTAGAAAATATAACAAAAATAAAAAACAAACTCAAAAATTAAAACAATTAAGATTTACTTTTTCTTTTCTTTGATTGAATTAGTTTTTGGCAACTAAACATGTGAAAACATAGACAAAAAAAAAAAAAAAAAAAAAAAAGACCAAAACAGTACGAAACGATCTCTCTTCTTTTTAATTAATTTCATCTTTGCTATTATTTACTATCTGGATGGTATTTGTAAAGTTAGCAAAAATAAAAACAAAAAAGAAGAGAATAACCTCAGCTTCTGAACGCTACAAAGATTTCCTGCATCCAAACCCATTTACATCTCTCTCATGGGTTCACTCAAATCCGCATTCAATATTTATTAATTAAATGTGAATTTTTAACAAATTCACAGTTAGATTAGATGTTCTTCTTATATTCTAAATGCTTTCCAAATTCAAGATTATATGAGACCAATATCTATGTCATCAGTCAAATATTTAAATTTCAAGTTTTTATACTTAAAATTATGTATAAAAGATGGGTTTCTAGATAGAATAGTGAATAGCCTTCCGTTGGCACTAAACTTGGTATGCATATTAACAACATGGGTCATTCTACGGTACCCACTTTTTTTTTAGTGAGTATGATACCCACCTAAATCTCACATAGTTGATTTTTAATTTTGTTTATCTTGACCATATATCTAATTTTAATGGAATAAGTATTAGTTACTGGTGAAGCTCAAATAAAAGTTTAAGAAAAAAAAGGAAAAAACAGACTCTTTTATCTCATGTTCTCTCTGTTCGCCTCTCTATCTACTTATATCTTGCGAGTTTTGTGATGGGTTAATATCTTTTGGCATCCCATGGCATGGCTTTACTTAGTGGTAGAGGGCTTCTCAAAAAGATCAGCATCTCTTTGATATGGTGGATGGTAAGGAACAAAATAACAAAACTCTAAATCATGCAAATTGTGAAATCTCTAAATTAGCAATGTTTGTTTTGTTTCCCCAAAATTTTTGTTAGTTTTTCAAATTATGCAATTTTTATTTATTGCACATCTGATGTATCTCTATCAGTCTCTCTCTTTGATTTAGTCAGTTGAAGACTCATTATGTATTGTGGGTATTATATGAATATCAACCTCTATGAATTAAGGAGGGGCCTTTACTGGATTTTGTTAAATTATATCACTCCTTGTCATCAATATCCCTTCAATTAGCTTATTCTATAGATGAATTTTAGCCTTTATACATGTGTGGACGAGGATCCCTAATCTCATCTAAGTGGTTTGCTAAGATGATTTTTGAGGATGCCCCTCGGACTTCGGGGACGAGCATTGGATAGCCACGAGACGAGCACCCATTGATTTGGGGGACGAGCAGTAACCATAAAAGGCACATAAAGTTAAAATATCATAAAGGGAATAAAGTAGACTTGGCACAGGTTACGATGAGGGTGAAAGGAGAAGAGAGTGGAAGCTATCCCCTCCGCATTGCCGTATTAATGAGGAAATGACCACAAACAGTGGTGGCACAGCTCAGATTGCAAGGCAGAAGCTAACCTGTATGTTCTGGATGAGACAGAAGCCCTAAAATGCAATCTCAACCCTCTAAGTGTAGGATGAAGATAATCTGTGTGTAAATATAAAAGGAAAATGAAGATCCTTATGAAAGGGGATCCAGAGAAAGAGAGAAAGAGAGAAAAGAGAGAGAGATTTGTGAAAGAGAGAACAAAACCATTTATATAAAAGATCTTCCTCGGGTTGGACCGAGGATCCCTTTTTTCTTCATAATTGAGTGTTCCTAGTCTTTTACTTGGCATTTCTTCTCATTGTGATTAACTTTAGCTCATTAAGTAGTCAATATCCTACCCATTCTCTAACAAATTCATTATGGTGGGCTCATTGGGCCACTGTCTGGTTGTTCTAGGGCTATAGGTTCGTTTGTGTCCTTACAATTGGCGTCGTCTGTGGGAATATTGAACATACTTGAGTTAATTTAATTAAGGTGAATTCAGATGAGTCGATGGGGTCACAACGTCAAGATCATTTTGTGAATCTTGAGCGTAGGAGAGATCGTGAGATTAGTGTTCATACAACCCATACCAGTAGGAGTCACTCTAGGAGTGGGAGTCATATGTCTCATGGAGAGGAAACTAAGAACATGCAGAAAGAAATAGATCATTTACGCAGGAAGTTGCGTTGGAAACAAAGAAGAAGGTCATCATCAAGCACAGAGGCTTTGTTTGACGATGATGAAAGTTATAGACCTCGGTCAAGATCTCCCCCCAGTGAGTCTTACTCCTACAAGGAAGAGCGCCATCATAAGCAAAGAAGCAAAAGCCCGACCTATAAAGGCTTGGGGAATGACGCTATGAGCAAGGCTTTGCGCCAAATCTCAAAGTCTCCATTTACCAGGAGGATTGATAGATCAAATCTTCCTCGACGGTTCACACAACCTACGTTTACCATATATAATGGTAAAACAGACCCGGTGGAACATGTCAATCATTTTAACCAAAGAATGGCCGTAAATTCGAGAAATGAGGCCTTGCTGTGCAGGGTATTCCCATCTAGCTTGGGGCCAATCGCGATGAGGTGGTTTGACGGTTTGGGGGAAGGGTCAATCAACTCCTTTCAAGAGCTTACTAGGGCCTTCTGGGCTAGATTTTTCACTTGTAGTAGGGTTCCTCACCCTCTGGACTTTTTACTGTCTATGACTATGAGAGAGGGTGAAACTCTAAGAACTTACTCGGATAGATATTAGGAGAAGTTTAACAAGATAGATGGGGATTTCTAGGATGTGGCCATAAGGACGTTTAAGGTCGGCTTGCCCACTGAGCACGACCTGAGGAAGTCTTTGACTAGGAAGCCCGCCCTAAGCATGCAATAATTAATGGACCGAATTGATGAATATAAGAGAATAAAGGAAGATCAGCAACAAGGAAAGAGGAAAGCAAATGTAGTTTCCTAGGACCAAAGAGATTTCAGGTTGGAAAGATATAACAATAATAGGCCTAGAAGGGATTTCGCTGGGCATGTTGGGCACACTGCTGCCCAGATGGTAAACACTGTATTCAGGGAGCCTGTACATCAAATCCTGGGGGAAATAAAGAATGAACCATACTTTAAATGGCCTAATAAGATGGGAAGAGATCCCATGAAGCGAAACCAAAATCTTTATTGCCAATACCACCAGGAGCGAGGACATACTACAGAAGATTGTAGGACCTTGCGTGATTACCTTGGGCAGTTAGTCAAAGTTGGAAAACTGAATTAGTTCTTGTACCATTCCACTAGGCAGGGAAATCAGGACGGGTCAGCCTACCAGAAATATGCTTCCTCAAGACCACCCCTAGGAACAATTAGTGTTATCCTGGCAGCCCCAGGTCAGACGGGTTCATGTCCATCAAGGGTTATGTCTATAGTAAGGCCACATGATGATTTGATCCCTGACTACTTTTGGCTCCTTATAGGTGTCCTTCCAAGACTGCCCACTAGCCTTCCAGCTGCTCAGCCACTACCATAACTCTAAATGTGTTGGTTACACCACTCCCCATTCCCAGACAAAATTGTTTGTCTTGTTTCTTACATCTTTCTATGTTTCATTACTCTCATTTGGATAAGGATTAAGCCTCTCCATCAACTACCTCTGTGGCATGCATCAAGTGGTCTCAGCCCATAATTACTTCTTTTGGGTGAGATGACATCCTAACAGGACATTTCCTCCCCAAAGAAGTTTGAGCGGGAACCCCAAAATAGACTCCTTCTTTCTCCCCACCGCCAGACCACACCCTCTGAATACCTTGACTTGTGGCCCACCTCCCATGTATTGGCTGGGTACAAATAGGTGGTGCCTAGGCTCTTTGTGCATGCTCCATTTTGTCTGAAATTGTTTCTTTCTAGTCTTCACGCCATTTCTATTGTCTCCATATTTGTTTGATTCTGCTGTACATTCTAGTTGGTGTTTATCTCTTGTGGCGTGAACGATGTGTGGGCTTTTGGGCTCATATTCCCTGCCTTTTTATCCCTTCTTTGGACTGGGCGTTGCTTGGGCAAAGGCTCTCATCTATGTCAGTGGGCCTTTTGGCTATTGGTCCTACCATATCACTTCATCATGCCTGTTATAGCTTTACCCTCCCTTTTACTTCGTGTTACACCATGAACTTGTGGACTGATGTTCTTGTCGTGCCAACCCATTTCTTTGTCAATCCTTTGCTTAGGGCTTCCTAGGCCCACTTTTCACATCTTTACCTCTTTTGGACTTTGTTGGCCAACATTCCTGCTATGCCAGCCCATTTCATTATTTCATCCCTTGGACTTCCTTGGCCCGTTTACTTCCTCTTTACCTCTTTTACTCTCATGGGCTTTTTACTAGATCCTTTAGGCTTCCTCGGCCACATCTTTACCTCTTATTACTTATCAGGCTTATTGGCCTTTAAGCTAACTCAATGAGTTTACTAATTCATTTCCCGGGCTTTCCTGGCCCTTTTTCTTCCTCTTTATCTCTTGTTATTCCCATGGGCTTACTACTTCATTCCTTGGGCTTCCTCGGCCCATTCACTCCTTCTTTACCTCTTTTTATTCTTATGAGCCTGCTGACCATCAATCCTGCCATTTCAGCATGCTGGGCTTGTTTCCCCATTCCCTTAGTATTTTCCCATTCTCACTTTCTTTATATTGTTGAGCTTCTTCTACTGTTGAGTCCTTTGTCAAAAGTGGGCATCAACAGTGGTCTAACAGGCCTAACAATATTTAGAGACTATGTTGGCATTAGAAACCAAATTTGTTAGTTTTGAAAAATTTTGGACTTGGTTGGCATTAGTCCAAACCTCAACCACATGTTAATGGAATTTATCTTAATTCTTACTACAAAATTGATTATTTATATTCTCAATAAATATTTTTTGACAAAATATTCTCAATAAATTATAAACACTAATTTGACATTTTATTAATTTATTTACAAACTTATAAAACCCATATAAAGTCCATATAAGTATACTTTTATACATATATACATATTCTCTTTAACCTAAATTACTAGGCCTCTATTTTATTTTGAGATATCCCAAAATGAAGTCCTTTTTGAAAGGTAATTATTGGATACTCTCGGAGTACCATAAATATATACTCTTCACTTTCACATAATTGTGGATCCCACTAATTAAATTCCTGATGGGACCCACAATTCATGTGAGAGGGGGAAGTATGCATTTATTGTACTCCCAGAGTATTCAATAAATTTCCCTCTTTGAAAAGTCAATAAATGAATTTCTAAACATACCATTTACTTTATTCAAAAAGTTACTATCCATCTTTCAATAAATCTTAAATTAAAGAGAGTGATTTTGGAAAATTAAACATATTTATGTAAAAGACAATGTATTAAATGATATTCCATTAAAAAATCAAATTTTCACATTAATATATTTGAGTTTGACTTAGGCTGTGTTTGGCTCAATGTAAAATGTTTTCAAGAGTGTAAAATAATTTCAGCTGAAAATGTTTTTGGGAAAGGAAAATATTTTTAGGTGTTTGGTTGCATTCCAAAAATAATTTTGAAAAATATTTTCATGTGTTTGTTTGTGTTCTTGAAAATGCTCTAGAGAATGCATTTTCTACCAATTTCTCACATTTTTCTCAGCTTCTAAACAAATATTATAATAAAAATCCCAATATATAAACCTAAAGAAACAAAAAAACAAAACAAAAATCTCAATTCCACAAACCCAACACTAGATCGTGAGAGAGAGAGAGAGAGAGAAAGATTTGAGAGAAAAAATACAGGGTTGAAGTGGCGGGGGGCAAGATTGAGAGAGAGAAGCAGCGACAGCGAGCTAGAGAGAGAGAGAAGCAACGACGATGAGATTGGCGACGAGATCTAAAGGCCTCGTCGAAGCAGAGGTGGTCCGATCTAGTCACGGTGGTTGTTGTTAGTAGGTGGGTGGGCATAGTGGTTCGATCGGTTCGTTTGTGGGTGGGTCAGGGTGGTCTGATCAGTTCATGGGTGGGTCATGGTGGAGCAATGGTGAGCAGCGACGACGACGACGGTCTAGTGAGAGGAGGCATGAAGCTGCAATGGAGCCATGGGTAAGCTCTCTCTCTCTCTCTCTCTCTCTCTCCCCTTCAGCTAGCAGATGTGTGATGTGAAGAGAGTGGAAAATGATTGAAGGTAATTTGGAAGTGTAAAACATATTACACTCCACGTCACCATGTTTTTCGGTCAACTGAATTTATTTTTAGTTTGACCAAATTTTCATGTTTACCCAAACACCATCAAGGGTGTAAAACACATTCCCAAATTTCTTTACAGCCGAATCAAACACATCCTTAGTTAAAAGTTGAGTCAAAACTTAAGCTTGGACTTAACTCAGCTAGTTCAAGGCCCAGGCAACTTAGGCCTCCCCTTGTCCTAATTTTTTAAAAAGGTTTTAAGGCCTCCATTAAAGAAACAAAAGGTGTCAAAATTGTTTAAAAAATTGTAGAATGATAACAACATTTTTTTTAAAAGAAAAAAACATGTGTGGTTTTTACATTCTTTTCCCATCTTTAAGAAGGTTCCAAAATATTGAGCTAATAGAAATTCAACACAATAAAAACTCAAAATTATTCACTAACAATCAAATTTCCTAACAATTTCATATTATTCTATATGTGAAAAATATCATATTGTTTTTTTACTCTTTTTTGGGGAATCAATATCATATATATATATATATATATCATATTGTTCTATATGTGGAAAATAGGTTCAGTAAGTTTCTTGTGCTATACAAATATTTTACCCTTGGCTTTTTCAGTTAAAATTTCTCATTCCATGTATTTCTAGAGAAAGAAACAATTGGTTTACTTTTTCAAACGTAAGGTAGCATGAAGATTGTTGCAAAAATGTTCAAATCAACCCAACTTCTCCGCTAAATAATCAAAGAATTTTCAGCTCGAAGCAAACACTTGGTCAAATATCTTAAAAACAAATGTGGTTATTCATATTTTCCTTAATCAGAATCACTTTGAAAGATTATCTAAGATTTCTTTATGTTAATCATTTATCATTGTTTACACTTTACAATTTGTTGGTTTTTAGACCCCTTGAAACCACAATTGGATTAACTTAGGTAATTAGCCAAGTTGTTACTTAGTCAAATTATACAAATCTAGGTTAACACAATCAAACAATCATATCAAGTAAAGCAGCGGAAAGATAAATAACACACGATATGATCACCCAGGAAACTAAACCGGTAAAAACCTGGGGAGGATTTAACCTAGCTATCCTCAAGGTAAACCTGAATCCACTATCTTGAAAGAATTGAAGTTCATACAATAAGACTTACAAACTCCCCGTTTGACTTCTTATTGCTACCCACCAGTAGAACTTACTGACACGACCACGTGCAAGCTTCGAGACCACGAACTCCTTCTTTCTTGGATTCACCACCAGATACAAGCACACACACTTGTTTTTCTTTAGGCTTCAATGGCAGCAACTGAGTTGATCATCAAGGCGTAGATAACATCTCCTCCTTGAAAACCCTAAGCTTTGTGTAAAGGAAAGCTCCTTTAGATCTCACAAGAGATTTACACAAAACAGCAATATGAGCAACAACTAAAACGTGGCTAGGGTTTGCCTTATATACCTAGGGCAAAACATAAAACCCTATAACGTTTTAATGAGCTAGGGCTGAGTTGGAAATTCTGTAGAAAACGCATCAGACCCGAAATTCGATTGATCGAGCCTAAGTTTCGATCGATCGAGCCAGGCCGAAATGCACAGTAAATTCTGCATCCACTTAAATCCAACTTTACATAAAAGATATAACTTTGAGCAAGTCTAAACAAGACTAAACAACCTGTTTTGATCATGGTTTGCCAACAATACAAATTAGAATTCTAAATACATTAATTCTAAGTCTTTAGAACCTAACAAACTCCCTCTTTGGCAATCCGTGACAAAACACAACTTAAAACTCAAAGTTTACAAAGAAAAGCCCTTTACATAAAAATGCTCAGTACAATAAATTCAATCCTAACTACTATCCATCAGTTGCAAGTGTAGATAGCAGCTCAATTGAATCAACCTGTATATTTCCTGAAACATTAAACAAAATGCATAAACGCATGTGTGACAGAAAAACAGTAAACAAAATAAATTCTTGATTTCACAAAACACAAAATAAAGACAAATATCAATGAATAACATCATGAATATAAGTCAATAAGCAGTGAAACAAGAAACATATGAAAAAAAAAATGTAACTCCCCCTATCATGAATATCACAACAAAAAAACATCAAGAGCTAAAAAGGTAAATACACAATGAAGCACCTAGATACAATCTAATAGCTTCACAAGCTCCAAAAACAAAAAACAACACTCCCCTTGAAAACAAAAACTCCAAAAGAAGTACACCCAAAAGTACTCCCCCTTTTTGTGACGAAATGCCAAAGGGCAATCAAAGTCCATCATCAAAAGGAGGTGGCGGTGAGGATCGTCGAAACTGTGCCAACTCTGTGCGCAAGGCACGAATCTCATCGAGCATGTCCACCAAAATCTATCCATGAGCTGCCTGAACGGTCAAGACATGATCCAGCGTACGTCGAATGTTTGAATCATCCGAAGTAATCGGTGGAGGAACATCAGCATCAGCAGCAGCAGCAGCACCAGACGCCTCAGCAGTATCAGCACCTGTAGTAGAGGGAGGAGGGGGGACAACACTAGATGACACACCTCTAGAACGCGTAGAGCCAACTCTCAAGTGAGCAGCCCTTTGCCTAAGAAAAGTGGCACCTATAGGAGCAACAACATGCACAGGCTCACCAGCAGGGAAAGCACCTAAACCGAGAGACAACAAAATCCTATGAATGAAAATAGGATGAATAAGAGCATGAGCTACAGCAGAACTCCTATGAACTTCGTTCAAAGAACAAAGAAACATATGAGGAAAACTGATAGGAGCATCAGTAACAAGAGCATACAAAAAAATACACCGCTCAAGAGGGATGGTGTAGAGATGAGAAATAGGCCACAATGAATGACACACTATCCTAAAGAAAAGATAGGTAGTCTCAGTAAGCTCAGCAAAAGTGATCCGAGGATCAGAACCCCACCGGATAGAGGATCCAGTGATGTAAGACATGATGTCGTCCAAGGAAGGAGACTCATCATAGGGATAAACAGGATGCTGAACCACAGGCACCCCAAGAGCATCAACCACTACATCAGGGGTAATGGTGAACTCTACACCTCGTATCCAACTCTTGACTAAAGTGTTAGAATCATAGACGTGGACAGAGAGATTCGAGTAGAACTCTCTAATCAAGGCAGTCGAGGGTGAATGATCTACCTCCAATAAGGACAGCCAGCCCCTACTCTCAAAATGTGCCCTAATGGCAGGATCAATCTCATTTAACACAACAGAACGCTCACCCCAAATCTTTCTCTTACAATTCAGCTTCTCATAAACCTCTCTATTTTTCTCACTGGGAAACAACCGACGCCAGGAAGGAGACTCAGAAGAAGTGGAGGGTGTCCTATGGGCTCTAGTCTTCCTAGGCATGGTGCTAGGGTAAGAACAAGGACACACAGTCAAAACAAAGAGAAAAACCAAAGGCAGACTGCAAGTTAGCACAAAAAAAAATAATAGAACAAAAATTCTATATGATGTATGAACAGTTAAATGTCATGATGCATGCGCTAATGCAGTGAAACTAAGTTCAATTTAAGTTCAAATTCACAAAATTGGCTTGAGCATAGAGTTTCTAACAAAAACCCCAAAATTTTGAAAAACCACTTGTTCAATTTTTAATAAATTGACCAATTTATCATCACACAAGATAGAATACAGATTATAATGATCAATTACATCAATCCAACAAGCCAATTTCATCAATTAAACCAAATTTGAACAAAATCCCCAAATCGGATACAAATAAGCCCTAGAATTTTAATTTTCCACAAATCCCCAAATTGATCAAATTATTCAATATAGATCATGAATACAGCATTGTAGCAACAAAACCCATTGATCAATTTCAGAAAATTTGGCTTGAATCATCAGAAATCCCAATTTTTGCATAGGTCCGAAAATTTCCCCAAAAAAACATGAATTAATGCATGAAACATGAAATAAAATGCAAAAGAAAGGGTATAAAGGTCTTACCGACCTTGGGAGAGGAAAACCTTGCAAAAAGAATGGAGGAAAACGACAAAAAATTTCTGTGGAGCCTTGCCGAGTCAGAGAGAGAAAGAAAAGTTTGAAAAAGTTTTGAAAAAGATGAGTTGAACAAGTCAAAAACAAAATTTTATAAACCTGATTCACGACTTTCGATTGATCGAAATTTTAGGTTCGATCAATTGAAACAAGCAGAGGCTCACCTAAATTTCTAATTGCAATTTCGATTGATCGAAAAACAGTCTCGATCGATCGAAATTCCAAAAAAAACAAAATTTTGAAAAAACAAAGCAGATTTGCAAGAAACTCCTCAAAGCATTGAATTTTAAAAGTAAAATGCATGAACATGAGATGAAATGCTTTTCCAAAACACAAGTTTTAACCCCAATTTTCCCAAGATTAAGATTTTCAAACATTCTCCCTTTAAGTTCACAAGCAACAATTATGTTTTGCCTAAAACGCAAGGTATTTTCCAACTTGGTTGGTCAAACCAAAAACACACACAATAACATGTACAAAGTTTAGCAAAGAGTAACTTGTGTAGCATGTGCAACTAGAAAAAGCTTAAGATACATGTGAGGTGATATGTGAATAGCAATCAATCACAAAGTCTACACAATTCATCACATAGAATTTTAAAAGAGACTATCACCTAAAGAGTTACATCATATAACTCCCACATCTCCTAGAACATAAGCTTGCAATCATGTAAGTTTCTTGAATTTTGCCTCATAATATACACACCAATTTTAAGCATTAAGCAATTAAACCGAGGCTACACCTTATGTTCTTTTTGTGCATGTGCTACACTTTCTCGAGCACAAAATCTTACGATATGCACTAAGGTGTTCATGATTGGCTAGTGAACAGTGGTGATGGTTATTTATGCCTTTCTCAAAAGGATCAAGTCCGACAGTCAAATAACATGTGACTTTAAGATTAAGACAAAGTGATAATCACCATAAACATCTTTCCCACACAACATGCACTACAAAGTTTCAACTAGTCAAGTGCAATAAATAAGCTCATCAAAGCTAAACAAGGTACAAAAGACATGTTATGTGAAAATAAATTGACCAACCTTGTTTTCAAAAACCAAGAGAATAGTGCAAAATCACAATTTGCTTCCTTTACCTTCCTCCTTTTTTTTTTAGATGCACCACGAGCATTGGAGTTCATGTTCACATTAGAGTGATTTCCAACTCCAGGATTGGAATAAAGGTTTAAAGCCTTTACCAATTCACCAATGAGTACCATAGGATCTTGTGCTTGAGGCACAGGTACTGTTGGTTTGTTTGCTCTCTTAGCAGCTAACAGCTTGTAACAGTTTGGATGAATGTGTCTAGACTTTCCACAAAAGTGACAAACCCAGGCCGGCTTATCATGTGTCTTGTCCTTAGAAGTGGTAGTCTTTTTGGGTTTAGACTCTTTAAGATCAAGTCTAATCTTCTTAGGAGGTGTAACTTCTAAGGGTTTGACAACCTCACTCACAACCTCACTCTCAGGGGGTTCAGAAGAAGATGAAGGAACAAAGATAGTGGAGTTAGGTGCAGACACATTGATGCTTTCAACAAAACCTAATCCAGATTTATCAGAATGAGACTTTTGAACACTCAGCATATGATCAAGTTTAGAATTAGCAGATCTAGCAACAGATAAATCATGTTCCAAGTTCTTAACTTTATCAAGTAAAAGCATATTTTCCGTTTTCACATTGTTCAAAAGATCATTAGCATCAAACAGTTTTACAAGCAAATTCGTCTTATCAAGCTCAAGAGATTCAATTTTCTTCAGGCCAAGTTCAACATTCATAGCATCCTTTGCAACAACTTTGCAAAGTTTATTGTAGGCCTCTTGAAGATCTGCATCCTCAGAGAGTTCCCCATCAAAAGAGTTCTCTTCAACAGACACACTTTCATTGACTACAGCAGTAGCAATGAAAGCAATGAAGTTTCCATCCTCATCACAACCAGACTCATCATCAGAAACTTCACTATCACTAAGGGTTACAGCCATAGCCTTACCCTTAGACTTCAAGTAAGTAGGACATTCAGATTTCATGTGACCATACCCTTGACATTCAAAACATTGAGAACCCATAGAATTATTTGAAGATTGACCTACTTTTTCTCTAGGATTTTCAGTGTTGTTAACCTTAGTGGGATCATTCTTCCTAAAATTCCTAGGTTCAGCAGTGTTCGTACCTCTTGCCCTTCTGTTACTATTCCTAAGAAAGTTTCTAAAGTTCTTGGCAAGGTAAGCAATCTCTATAGCAAAGAGCTCATCATCAAATCCACCAACCTCAACATCATCAACTGACTTAAGAGCCATTGATTTGGATTTGCTAGTTTTGGGTAGGTCCAACTCATAAGATTGAAGAGATCCTACAAGTTCATCAACAGGGATGGAGTCCACATCCTTGCTCTCAGTGATGGCAGTCACTTTGGGTCTAAAATCTTCAGTCAAAGATCTAAGAATCTTCCTAACAATTTTAGGTTGATCATAGATTTCACCCAAGTTGTAAGCAGAATTAACAATATCATTTAGTTTAGCATAGAATTCATCAAAAGATTCATCATCAGTCATCCTAATGCTTTCAAATTTAGAAGTTAATTGCTGCAACTTATTTATTTTAACAGCCTTTGTGCCTTCATGCACAGTTTGGAGGATATTCCAAGCAGTGTGAGCAACCTCAACATTAGAGATCATCTTAAATTCCTCCATAGAAATAGCGTTAAAGAGAGCATTCATAACTTTGCTATTGAACGCAGCTGCTTCTTTTTGAGAAGTTTCCCACTAACTAACAGGAGTAGTGGGCTTCTCTCATCCGTATTCAACGGAGTTCCAGACTCTCTCATCAATTGATTTCAGGAATGCTTTCATCCTTACTTTCCAATAAGCATAATTATTCCCATCAAAATGAGGAGGAATAACAAGAGAGTGTCCATGTTCCATGACAACAGGGGTCAAGGATCAGCTCAGAGATAAAAAATCAACAACTAGAGAGCTACCCGCTCTGATACCACTTGTTGGTTTTTTGACTCCTTGAAACCACAATTGGATTAACCTACGTAATTAGCCAAGTTGTTACTTAGTCAAATTATACAAATCTAGGTTAACACAATCAAACAATCATATCAAGTAAAGCAGCGGAAAGATAAATAACACACGATATGATCACCCAGGAAACCAAACCGGTAAAAACCTGGGGAGAATTTAACCTAGCTATCCTCAAGGTAAACCTGAATCTACTATCTTGAAAGAATCGAAGTTCATACAATAAGACTTACAAACTCCCCGTTTGACTTCTTATTGCTACCCACCAGTAGAACTTACTGACACGAGCACGTGCAAACTCCGAGACCACGGACTCCTTCTTTCTTGGATTCACCACCAGATACAAGCACCCACACTTGTTTTTCTTTAGGCTTCAATGGCAGCAACTGAGTTGATCATCAAGGTGTAGATAACATCTCCTCCTTGAAAACCCTAAGCTTTGTGTAAAGGAAAACTCCTCTAGATCTCACAAGAGATTTACACAAAATAGCAATTTGAGCAACAACTAAAATGTGGCTAGGGTTTGCCTTATATACCTAGGGCAAAACATAAAACCCTATAACGTTTTAGTGAGCTAGGGCTGAGTTGGAAATTCTGCAGAAAACGCATCAGACCCGAAATTCGATTGATCGAGCCTAAGCTTCGATCGATCGAGCCAGGCCCAAATGCACAGTAAATTCTGCATCCACTTAAATCCAACTTTACATAAAAGATATAACCTTGAGCAAGTCTAAACAAGACTAAACAACCTGTTTTGATCATGGTTTGCCAACAATACAAATTAGAATTCTAAATACATTAATTCTAAGTTTTTAGAACCTAACACAGTTATCCATCTTTGACTCAATATCATCACCTAGTAGCCTAGTAACTCTTGGGCAATGGCCATTATCATCATATTTGTTCTTTCACACTACCTGCTCAAGAAACGATTAGGACAAGAAAAGTGAGGAAATAGAATGAAATAAAAATAAAGATTATAAAAAAAAATAGGATAATTACATATCAATAATTATCTCATATGTTTTGTACAAAATATTTAAATTTCAAGTTTTATATTTTTAAAAAAATTATAAAAAAAAAAAAAAAAAAAACATGAGTTTGTTGTTAAAACTAATTAAAATTACATAGGTATAAAATTTGACTTATATGGTAAAAATCAATAAAATTTGTAGTTCAACAGTAAAACTTTATTTGGTGGTATAACATAATAGTAGTAACAAATAGTTATTACATTATGCATACTTAACCTTGATCACTAAATATTCTAAATCACTAAACCAAATATATACATACATAGCCAAGGCATTGTAGCTAAATTGGCATTTCCCCATGCACAAAGTGTTTGGGGGTCTAAGGGGAAATGGTTCGAGTTGCAGGGTTAGCAAGATGTTGTCACTACAAAAAAATGGGGCTATTCCAGCATTTTCAAAACCGCTGGGATAGCCCTAGAAAGCGCTGGGATAGGGTCAAAATTCCTATCCTGGCATTTTTTTTCCTGGCGCTTCAAACCACCACGCAATGACAATCGGTATAGGGTCACCGGACCTATACCATCGCTTTTCAAAAGCGCCGAGAAAGGCATACACCCTATACCAGTGCTTTTGAAAGCGCTGGTATAGACCTTTTAAATTATATTCATACAAGACCTATACCAGCGCTTTTGAAAGCGCAGGAATTGGTACTGCCTATGCCAGCGCTTTCAAAAGCGTTGGTATAGTTCTTGAATGAATATAATTTAAAAGACCTATACCAGCGCTTTTGAATGTAATTATCTCTAAAAAAAATATACATACATACATACATACATACATACATATATATATATACATATATGAGAATCTAAAACCAGTATGCATTTATGGACAGATTGGAATAAATATTGTATTTTTGGCCATTATAGCCAAGATGGGTCTATACTCTATAGCAATGATTTTGGTGTTTTAGAAAGATCGCTATAGGTCTAGTTTTTGTAGTAGGTGCTCTTATGCATTAATTAAGGTGGTTTCAAACAAGTCCTACCTACTTTGGGAGGTAACTAAAACTAATAAACAAATTTTTTAAATTAAAAATGACTCGACTCCCTATAAAAAGTTAATCGATTGCATTATAAAATTCAACATTTAATGAACGATACCTATTAAATCTCAGTTGTTGGATCAGGAATTGTAGGATTCTTTCTGCTCCAAGCTTCCTATGTGGGTTTTTCCCTCATATAATCGTTATGTGGGACAACAATTAGACAAATAGGCTGCATCGATGGCTTCAACCCAAACTTCTTTGGACATTCTCATGCTCTTTAACATTCTTTTTGTCTTACACAATCTACAATAATGTTGGGATATGAGTAACACCTTCATTCAGATATTCCAATTAACAAAATTTTCTTTAGTAACCCACAAAAATTAAAATGACACCATCAAATTAGAAAATGTCATTCTCAAAATGAATCTACTTGTGTTGATACTAAGTTTTGGAAGTTGGTGGCCCTTTACAAAATCACATTCCCAAACATTGATATACCACATATAAT
Source organism: Notholithocarpus densiflorus (assembly GCA_030021035.2). Lineage (NCBI taxonomy): Eukaryota > Viridiplantae > Streptophyta > Magnoliopsida > Fagales > Fagaceae > Notholithocarpus > Notholithocarpus densiflorus. Next base: position 11,792,106 of record JARYZH020000004.1, read on the forward strand.
GGAAGAGACACACACTCTCAAAGCACACCATGGAAGATAGAATGAATGAAGAAGAGGATGAGAACTCTTGGTTTGGAATGTTGGAAAGCATGTGTGTATATACTACACCATGCAATCTTAACTTTTACTATATTAAATTACATTATTTTAAAATTTTACTACTTCATAGAATAATTCTTAATTTTTATCAATGAATCATAGAGTTTCAGATCACATATGGCTTGTAGGTACATTTGGTGTGACATGAAGAGAAGAAGAAAATAAGATCCTCTTCACATTTTTCCCTCTTTCTCCTTAAATTTGAAACCATAATCTAAATGATCACAGACAATTGGGGTTTCTACCAAGACCACCATAATAAAAGTAGTTTACAAAATTTGTGACATTATAGCAATTGGGCTTCTCAGCGACAATGAAACTTTTTTTGGGAAACCTGAGAATGTTTAAACCATCAACAATTTGGAGATTTTTGAAGTAACTAGCCCTGTTGAACCCTTCTTCAGGGAAATGACCGCTGCCCATTTGTGTGGAGGTGTGCTGCCCATTTTTTTTGTTGGTTTATCACCTCTCCTCCCCATTGGATCTGTGAAGCGCTTTCAGATAGGGATACGAATAGGGAGGTAGACCAATATCCCATTAGATACTTATTCCCAACTTGCATCCACCAGTCTCCCCTCCCTTTGATGTCCTAACTCAATATTGTACATGCCATGCAAATGAGTTTGTAATATTTTGAATGATAAATGAAGGTTAAATATTATTTCACTTGTTTACGTGCATTTTACACATGCCTATAATTGATGGGACTGTATGCACATTTTAAAAAACAGAAAAAAAAAAAAAAAAAAAAAAAAAAGATATCTATATTTAAAACATAAAAATAAATGTTAAAAAATGAACGTAAAAATTATATGCAAGAGAATAAAAACCTTTCGGTAAAACATTATATTTATGGTGTCATATATTTCTATTGAAAGAGAAAAAAGAAAGAAAAAAAAAATCTTTTTGTATAAAACTGAATGTTCAAATAGTGTGTAAAACACTTTGAATGTTTAGACCCTCAAATTACAAATTACCAATTCAAGCTAATTATCAAACAATATATGTGCAGAATATGATAAATAGCTAAAACAGAATTGATAGAACAATCTAAGCCAAATAAAATCACAACCACAGCAGAAATTAAATGACAAAGATTAAGGAAGAGAGATGCAAACACAAAGACAACACAGCAATGTATTATCGAAGAGGAAACCAAAGTCCTCAGCGTAAAACCTCTCTGCCGCCCTCCAAGCGGTCAATAATCCACTAAAGAACGAAGTTAGGATACATGAACAGCAGAAGACCCTCCAAGCCTAATCTACCCATTGTACCTAAGCCCTCCAAGCTTCTTGCTCCAACGAGGTTACGTCGAACCTTTGTCTTCTTTAGCTTACCGGATTCTGCTATAGCCCATAGCATCAACCAATGTCAATTGGTCCCTTCCTAACTGCTTCCCAAGCACCAAATAGCCTCCTCACAGATATAGGTATGGTGAGAAAAGATTTTGGCTAATGCATCTCTCAAGGATGTAACAATGGAGAGGGTGAGAGTAGAGTAATTTGGAGAAACAAAGATGAAGATTATGGATGAGTCAATCTTGTTTTTCTCTAGGGTTTCTCTCTCAAAATTCTCTCTAGAAGCTCTCTACATTTCGTGAGAATAAGGGGTATTTATACTAGTGTGAGAATGGAATGCGAAGAGTCAGTTTTTCCAAAACAAAGTTGGCTGGCGACTTGGCCTCGCGACTTGACTGAGTTGTGAGTTCAAGCCGTGAGCTAATTGAATGGCCAGTCTGGACTTTTTGTCCTGTAGTGCTACAGCTAGCATGACGGTTCAGCTTCTCTGCATGCTTCACTTGTGTGCATCTTCTGGCGGCTTGCAAGCTGCGAGCCACCCGCGAGATCTAGTCGCGAGTCCCTGCTTCACTGCACAGTCTTGAGCTTTTCTTCACATTCTCTCACACATTACCCTTACATGATTCCCACCTAAATACATGGTTTCTAAATGCTGAAATACAAGCAAATTGGCACGGAATAAAGCCAACAGAATGGTTGATTAAATTCAACCTTACAATCTCCCCCTTTGGTTATTCTGTGACAAAACCCTAAAACAAACTCTAGATTTAACATGTGAGTTAGGAACAGTTGAACATAACTCACTCACACCTAACTCTAGAAGCTGTGTAACTCTTGAACCATAAAAATAAGTATCTCCTAAAACACAACAACACAATATAATCATTGTATACAGAAAACTTGTAATGCATATGGAGCAAGCACAATGCGATCAAGCAAAATGGAATATAAGCAATAAACCATGGCTTGACCAAAAATGAACAATCACTATAAATAGTGACCACAATGCTCATTCTCACAAGGAATGAACATCCGGACATGCAATCTAATAAGCTCAATGCAAAGTATCATTTGCATGTCCTACACTCAACCAATGCAACAACACAAGGTAATTGCATTAAGGATAAAAAATCCAACAAAGGGCACAAGAGTGAAAGTACTTAAAGAAAATGCATAACATTTAACAACAAGTACTAGGCTACAAAGCAAGGGTACAACCACAGTATCCTTATACTGAATATCAACATATATATATATATATATATAAACCAAAGTACCAACAGCTTTTAAAACATAATCACAAAAGCACTGTAACCATGACCAAGAGTATATATAAACTATAAACAGATAACTGTACTGAAAAAAAAAAAAAAAAAAAAAAAAAAAAAAAAAAAAAAAACTAAACTGAACTAGCCAAAAGTTAGGCTATCCAAAAGTATTTGTAAGTGTATGTATCAGCTTCCTCTTCTTGAGCACACAACTCCCCCTTTCACTATGCACTCTTCCCTTTGTGTTGCTCTCCCCCTTTCACTGTGCTCTCCCCCTTTTTGGCACAAATAGCTAAAGGCTGTCCTCTAGCTTTTGCTGAATAGCATCTAACTGTGTCTCCATTGTCGTGAGACACATTTGGACCTGATTGTTGGTGGAGTAGAGAACTTTTTCAAGTCCGGCAATACGCAAATGCAAACTCTTAAACAAAGTACCTAACCTGTCAGCTTGAGGACCAGATTGTTCTTGCAGAGTGCTGGTCATCTGTAGCTCAGGAATGAAGGGAGAAACGGTATCGGTATGCATAGGTGTAGCTGAATCATAACCAGATGGAGTGGCATGTGTGAATGGCTCACTCTTAGGTGCTTTAGAGGAGTGACTCTTGCTTGCTTGGAGAGTTATCATGGATATTGGTCGAGGACGTGGCACAATTTTTCCATCTGTTGGTGGACGGACACCTTCAAGAAGCATGATCTTCATGATGAGACTACAAAAAGGAATACATGTTCGTGTTGTTGATCGAGCCGCTGTTTTCCCAATGGTCTGAAAGATGTGGGCACAGATGTCAATTGGAACTCCGGTAATGAGATCACATAGAAATTGTGCTCTTCCAAGATTGATGAAAACGGTGTTAGACAATGGGTAGAGGTTGGAGAACATGATCAATTTTAGAGTCGTCAGTTCAGGCGTAAACTGTGCAGTGCCTATAGATGAGCCTTGCTTCTAACCTCATGATCAAGCCCAAGAACTTCAAGAATATCTTGTACATGAAGTAGTCTGTCATCATACAAAGTGAGGTCCACATTTGCTGGTCTGGTGATGCGAAGAACCTTTGCAATGTATTCTGGATTGATGGAGAATTTTGTTCCTCTTACCCAAGATTTCAACTCTACACCGGTATATCGAGCATTTGAGTAAAATTCCTTTACCAATTCATCAATCGAGTCCTAGAAGTTCCCGAACAGATCAGCCCAATCTTTTGCTTCAAATATCCTAGGGATAAATGTAGTTCCCAAGGTATCAAATTTAACCACTCGCTCCACTACGGTAGGAGCTTTCACAAAAATGCTGGAATGTGTTTGTGAATCGAGAGGAGTTCTGAATCTCTCACTATTTGAGTCTTGAGACGAATGGCGAGTTTGTTTCGAAACAGGGGATGATGGAATATCAGTCACAGGCTTTTTTCCTCGAGAGGAACGTCGAGACATCTGCAAAAGAACATACACACAGCAGAGAACCAAGTGCAGAACCACAATACACAAACATTAACTTGATTAGATCCAAATTAGTCAATGAAATAAGTGCACATTGATATGTAGAAAGAGATACCACTCAACCATAGTACATGAACCAAGTTAACAGTAAAGTAGCAAGTGCAACACTTGTGCATGTGATGTGCAAATATGATGAAGATGCAGGCACAACTAAGTGCAATGTAATCAATGACCACCACAGAGTCACAAGTAACTGTCATTGTGACATTCTACGACAAGCATGAAATGCACAGCACAGCACAAACATGACATACTACTCCAAAATGAGAAGCATACACAAAAACATGTATGACAAGCATCATATTCTTAATGACAACAATATGCATTTAACAAACTCAGACAAAATAACCCCAACCCATAACCGAATCAACACATATACCCAATCTTAACAACAACTCAAAAATCCAAGAAATCAAGGCAAGAAATATGAAATACTGAGAGAAAATAAGAAAACCCATACCTTTTTCTTGAAGATTGAAGTTGAAGAGATGATGAAAATGGTGGTTTTTGTGTGAAACACGGTGGGTTTGTGAGAGAGAATACAATGAACAGTCAAAATGTTCGAGGGAAAACTAAAAAGTTTTAAAATAAAAACTGTCCTTAAAAAGCAAAACACGCGTTTTTCGCGACTGAACCAAGTCACGTGCAAGTCGCCAGGGCAAGCTGCCAAACACCTTGAGACAAAATTTTGAAAAATTTGTTTAAGTGTTTTTCGCGACTAGAAGTTCCACCCGCAACAAAGTCGCGAAGAGAGCCGCGAAAATTTCTGTGTGACCCTCGCGACTGGAGCTTTCACCCGCAAACAAGTCGCCAGGATGAGTCGCGAGAAACCTTAAAACCCAAATTTTGAAAAATTTTCTAAGTATTTTTCGCGACTGGGACTTTGACCCGCCAGTGAGTCGTGAAAACCTTCTGAGTAAGCTCGCGACTAGGGAATGTGACTGGCTTGACCCACAACCAAGTCGCCAAAACAGGGCAACACAGTTTTTGAAATTTTTGATATTTTTGTAAAAACAAAAGACTTTCCAAAAACAAATTAAAACACTCAAAAATATTTTTGTGTTTGATCAACAAAAATTAAGCATGTGAAAACACATTTAATCAAGTACAATCACACAAATAAATAAGGCATTCATTGAGTATAAACATGTGTGATGTGTGTGGGTACCAAAGTTGAGATAGGCCTTAGTCTAATGTGAAGCTTCAATGATCAATTCAACCAAGCCATACACAATTAGCACTAGATAAAGTGATCCTTCTCAATTATAGAAGTATGCATATATGACCTCCCACAAAAACTTGATTACATAATATGAAACTTTTCATTTGGCTCCATTCACATCATAACAATTGATCTTTTTAAATCAATACATCTCATTTAGAGATCGATGCCTGAAATTTTTAATATTTCAATTTGATGATTAAGCCTTTGGCTTTTTGGGCATCATACATTTTATTTTAAGTCGCTTTCCCTTTTTCCTAGTCAAATACTAGTATGTGCGACAGGCTTTTGCAGCTCATTATCTCTTTTCATTTGGAGATTTACATTATGCATGTCTCAAGATCAACAAAACCATTGACTAATCATTCATGACAAGTTTTAAGATCGATTTACAACAATCACACAGATGTCAAGAGTTTTCCCACAATGATAAGAGTGCATAAAGAACAAGCTACGCTCGTAGATGCACAAAGCCATTAGTACAAAGGTACAAGGCAGAATATGCTTATGACAAAACACAATAATGTCGATCAAACTTTTTAGATTTTCTACCTTTTATGTGTTTTTTGGATTTTTGACACAAAAGCAAGAAAAGATTGATCAAAAACAACAATGTAAAAACATTTAAAGCAAAAGCAAATAAACACACATTTTCAAATTATGCTAACAACACAACAAAAAGCCTACAACCAAGCAAAGTCACATAACATAAGAAGAATTAATGCATGGACATGTTGTAATGCTTATGCATGAGTACCCCTCTTCACCCACACGTCACGTGCGTTTGGGGTGATATCCCTATAGGATTGGGTACGAGTGTTGTGACTGACTTTCAAACCTTCTATTGAAGCTTGCCAAACAGGTGGTGAATGCATCAATCATCTTCATCGCATCCATCACCTCGGCCTCTTGATTGATCAACAACCCAATTCCTTTTGTCATTTCTTGGTCCTCTTGGCCTTTAAGCACCTGAATTCTTCAATGCTTGCAGCTTATGACAATTGGGTCTGATGTGACCTTGAATTCCACAGTGATGGTAGAAGTGTTGAGTTCTCGAACCTCTTTGTGACTTTGGGTGTGAGTTCCCTTTATCCTTAGGTTTGACCACTGGTTGTTTAGGAGACTTAGTAATAAACCGTTGGTCAGTCACATTCTTCTTCTTCTTCGGCTTCACTTTCTCATCATTCGTGGTAGCTGCCTTTGATTTTTTGGCTTTCACAAACTTCATTTCCTTGGATATATTAGCAGTCGAACTGCTCTCTCCAGTATATCCCAATCCGCCTTTGTCGAAAATGGTTTTTGATGAGCAAGCATTTCATCAAGCTTCTGAGAGGAGACTCGGTCTACTTTAGCATTGCCTTGAACCACCTCATGCTCAAGAAATTTGATTTTTGAATAAGCTTCGGTTAACTCTCTGTTTAGTGTCTCCATTTCACATTTTGCCTCCTTATAACGCACTAGAAGACTTTTATAGTGCTCTTCTGCCTTCTTCATCTTTTTCACGGCTGCCTTGTCCACCCTTGCGTATTCCCCTGATTTTTCAAGAAGAGAATTGTAGTTCTCTTGAAGGCCTGCTGTACATTCATCCTCTTCAGCATCTGATTCTTCTACAATTCCCATGGATTCCTCATCATTATGCTCCCCAAGTTCTTGCACAAGCAAATTCAAGTCCTATGAAGACTCAACATAAGCAATAGTCATAAATGCTGAGAAATTCCCTTCTTTATCACAGCTATCCTCCGAATCAGAGGTGGAGGAATCTGAGTCACTGAGAGTGGTGGCATACACCTTGCCCTTCGATCTTAAGTAATTAGGACATTCCTTTTTGAAATGACCATGTCCATTACATTCAAAACAAGTGACTCCTTGATTAGATTGGGACTCCTTCCCATCTCTTTTTTTGAAGTCCTTCTTTTCATTTCCAGAACTTGTGAATTTCCCTTTATCACCAAATTTCCCATTGTTCTTGAACTTCAGGAATTTGTGGAAATTCTTTGCAAGGTAAGCAACATCTTTCTCGACAACATCCTCATCCGATGAGCCGTGTGCTTCTACCCTTTCATTATGGTCTTAAGAGCAAGAGATTTGCTCTTCCTTTGAGTGGGCAATGACAATTCATAAGTTTGAAGCGAGCCAACCAGTTCTTGGACTTTGATATCATCAAGATCCTTGCTCTCTTCAATCGCCGTCACCTTGGCACAGAAACTTTCCGACAATGACCGAAGGATCTTCCTTACTACCTTGGAATCCTCTGTTTTCTCTCTCAAATTAAACTTGCCGATAACCACTTCATTCAGCTTGCTATAAAAAGAGTCAAATGACTCGTCCTCGCTCATTTTCAGCTCTTCAAATCGAGTGGTTAGCATCTGCAATTTAGTGTCCTTCACTTTCTTTATGCCTTCATACGTGGTCTCCAATATTTCCCACGCCTCCTTGGGAATTGTGATGTGAGATATCCTATGAAACTCATCTAGAGATACACCACAAAAAATAGCGTTTAGTGCTTTACTATTTGCATTTGCTACCACAAGAGCCGCCTTATCCCAAGTGGATTTAGCGGCCCCCGGCCTAGTCCAACCTACATCTACTGCATCCCAAACAACCTCATCGATTGAACAAAGGAATGCCCTCATCCGGACTTTCCAAAGGCATAGTTGCTACCATCAAAATATGGTGGAGCATTTAAAGATTGAGACCAGTCCATCTTAAACGGGGTCAAGGATCGCACTAAGGTAATTAAACTACAGCAAGTGCACCCACTTTGATACCAATTGAATGTTCAAATAGTGTGTAAAACACTTTGAACATTTAGACCCCCAAATTACAAATTACCAATTCAAGCTAATTATCAAACAATATATGTGCGGAATATGATAAATAGCTAAAACAGAATTGATAGAACAATCTAAGCCAAATAAAATCACAACCACAGCAGAAATTAAATGACAAAGATTAAGGAAGAGAGATGCAAACACAAAGACAACACAGCGATGTGTTATCGAAGAGAAAACCGAAGTCCTTGGCGTAAAACCTCTCTGCCGCCCTCCAAGCGATCAATAATCCACTAAAGAATGAAGTTAGAATACATGAACAGTAGAAGACCCTCCAAGCCTAATCTACCAAGTGTACCTAAGCCCTCCAAGCTTCTTGCTCCAACGAGGTTACGCCGAACCTTTGTCTTCTTTAACTTACCAGATTCCGCTATAGCCCATAGCATCAACCAATGTCAATTGGTCCCTTCTTAACTGCTTCCCAAGCACCAAATAGCCTCCTCATAGATATGGGTATGGTGAGAAAAGGTTTTGGCTAATGTACCTCTCAAGGATGTAACAATGGAGAAGGTAAGAGTAGAGGAATTTGGAGAAACAAAGATGAAGATTGTGAATGGGTCAATCTTGTTTTTCTCTAGGGTTTCTCTCTCAAAATTCTCTCTAGAAGCTCTCTACATTTCATGGGTATAAGGGGTATTTATACTAGTGTGAGAATGGAATGCGAAGAGTCAGTTTTTCCAAAACAGAGCTAGCTGGCGACTTGGCCTCGCAACTTGACTGAGTCGCGAGCTAACTGAATGGCCAGTCTAGACTTTTTGTCCTGTAGTGCTACAGCTGGCATGATGGTTCAGCTTCTCTGCATGCTTCACTCGTGTGCATCTTCTAGCAGCTTGCAAGCCGCGAGCCACCTGCGAGATCCAATCACGAGTCCCTGCTTCACTGCACAGTCTTGAGCTTTTCTTCACACTCTCTCACACACTACCCTTACATGATTCCCACCTAAATACAGGGTTTCTAGATGCTGAAATACAAGCAAATTGCTACGGAATAAAGCCAACAGAATGGTTGATTAAATTCAACCTTACAAAAACAACTGGACACTTAAATTTGTAGTCTTAAAAAATAAGTTAGGTAAAAATAAATCGTGTATAGAAAAAATTGAAACTTTAAATTCAAAAAATTGTATATAATAATAAACAGAGAAATAAGAATTTACAAAATATACTATTACAACTAAAACCAAAAGAATATAATCTAGTAGGACTTGGGCCTTGAGCCATATCTGTAACAATTGTTACTATGAATTTCTTTGAAAAAAAAAAAAAAAACTACATATAATATGATCATCTATATGTATCCAAAAAATTAGAAATATTTAATAAAGTAATTAAATTGAAATATCGTACTACCTTCCAGACAAGAAAGTTGAGTTCATATTGGGAACCAGCATAGACAGAAAGAGGGTTGAGGCTTCCACCCAGCGCAATTTCTTTGTTGATTTGTGTTAGGTTCTAGAGACTTAGGAACTAATGTATTTAGAACTCTAATGTGTAATGTTGGCAAATCATGATTAAAACAATTGTTAGTTGTGTTTAGACTTGCTCAAAGTTGTGTCTTTTATGTAAAGTTGGATTCAAGCTGATGCAGAATTGATAGTGCATTTCGGCCTGGTTCGATCGAACGAAGCTTAGGCTCGATCAATCGAAAATTGGGCAAAATGTGTTTTTCTGCAGAATTCCAACTCAGCCCTAGTTCATTAAAACGTTTAGGGTTTTATGTTTTTGCCCTAGGTATATAAGGCAAACCCTAGCCACGTTTTAGGTGTTGCTCATATTGCGGTTTGTGTAATAGCTAGCTTTGGTCGTAATTAATAACCTTGATCGATTTAAGAGCAAGCTTGTTGAGGTGCTTCAACTGCCGTTGAATATCCAGTTTTTGTTTCTGGCCAACGATGGTGTTAGTGTTTCCAATTCCAGCTGCTGCCACTGGTATAAGAAAGCACAAGAACAAGGTCATCTTTACTGTCCTTGACCACCTCCTCCCACTAACACAAGGCGACACTGTGAGTGACTAATACTTGAAGCAAATGGCAGGTTTGCGGTGTACAATGATGTAATAGCTAGCTTTGGTCGTCCACTTTGCAATACTTAAAAATGTTCAATTGTTCATCTTCTTATAACTGTTACGCATTCTATCTATCTATCTATCTATTTATAATCATCAAGCAGAGACCTCATGTGCGAGCGCATGAGGTTCTATCATGTGGTGCTCTCTTTGAGAAGAAATTTTTTCTAACATCAATTCTTTACCCAAGTGCCACATCAGAGATAAGGATGAATTAAAATTCAAAGGATAAGAAGTCTTTGTTTTCTTTGGTTCTCCATTTCTGGACATTCCTTAAGTGCCACAATAAATATAAGGCCTAATTAAAATTTAAAAGATAAGAATTCTTTATTTTCTTGGATTCAACCAAGTGGCACATTCTTTACAAAGAGAATTGAAATATTCTAAAGTGCCACATTAGAGATAAAAACAAAACAAATATTGAATTTTTGTTTCATTTGGTTCAATAATTCAAGACTTTTCTAATTAAAAAATAAATATATATTTTTTCCTTTGGTTCAATATTTTAAGACTTTTCCTTTCTCAAACATACACACAAAACTCTTTGCATTTAAGTTCAACATTTTCACCTCTTGCACTTCTACTCCTTTTTATATACCTACGCATAACCCTTCATGTAGGAGTATCAATTCAAGTTAACGTGTTGTGTTAGTGTCGTGTCGAGGTAGGGGTATTCAGTTAAATGCCTCAATCTTGAACCAGACCCATTTAATAATTGTGTCATGATTCTTTAACCCTAATACGGCCTGTGAATGAAGCAGGTTAACATGACATGATCCACTTGTCATGCTTAACAAATGGGACATCATGGGTTGATATGAATGTGACATGAACCATTTCAACCCGCTTAATATTAAACAGGTTGGATTGACCCAAATTCAATTCATTTAACCCACTTCAAAAAAAGCATTTGATTAATATTGTTATAAATTTAACAAACAACAAATTTAATACAAATTCATAACATTGAAATACCAATTAAGCATATAATTTGAAGGTTAATAATAACATCAAATACTTATAAAATATCATCTAGAATTTCAAAATAACATCAAAGTACTTAGTAAATATTAGTTCCCTAATGTAATACCATCCATCTAGAGTGAGAGTGATGGTTTAGGGTTTGAGAGTAAAGCGAGTAAGGACGGGCTAAAATAAATAAACAATGAAATTAAATATTTATTAACTTAAAATTATATCACTTATAAGCTTTTGAAATTACTCACTTAAAATAAAAAAGTTTTGAATATAGGTTGGATATAAAATGTATTTGACAAATTTAAAATAAAATGAATATTTATTTGTTATATGAGTTAATCGAGTTATGTTAAATGGAATCCCACATGGATTTCACTTTGGTAAAGATCCTAGTGAGATCCAGGCATTTTAGGTATGTAGGATCTTAGGATCTAGATCGGGATACTGATAACCATGCATATGACTTATAAATATCATACATATCCCTTGGCTACCCAATAATTAAAGGAAAAATAAAAAATTTCCAAAAGGAGAGAACGTTTATTAAACCACTAATTAAACCCCCCAAAAAAAAAAAAAATTATTACAATACACGGCCATATGTGTCTTCTATATTAAATATTTTGTAGTTAAAAAATATATATTTTTAAGTTAATGGCTTTTAAGTCACTTTAATTCATCATTATGTCAAATTTTATCTAACTATACATCTTTAATTCGTCATTTCACCACCGCACACCCTTGGTGCGTTGGTCACTCCACAATTAAGTATAAGTGCTTGTGGGGTGTAGGGGGCAAGGGCCGGGGTTCAAGTCTTCAGGAGGGAGTTTCACACACATATACACTTAGATTAGGCTAGAGTAGAAATTCTATCTTCTATAAAAAAATAAAAAAATAAAATAAAATAAAATAAAAAATTCGTCATTTCAAAAAAAAATTTTAGGTAATGGTCGTGACATCAATTATGTTAAATTATCATTTTTAGAAGAAAAAAAAGAACCATGTGGGTTCTAGTTAGCTTAATTGGTAAAGTTTTTGATGATTGAATAAGAGATCTAGGGTTCAATTAAAAAATTTCCGCTTATACCAAAAACCAATTGGTGTTTTGATCTAATGATAAAGAGCAAAAAATCACAAAAGCGGACACTATAGGTTTTTAGGTTTTTAATTTGAATCTGTTAGGGTCATATTTTATTATAATTGGCTAATCTTTTGACGAAATACACTTTACTTGTAATTGGGTAGATCTAAGATGGGTTTAATACTTTAAAAAACATGTTGTTCAAGTCAAGTATTAAAGACATGAAGTTTGGTCCAAGAAACAAGTGAAGAAAAGCTGTTCATTAAGTCTCGACAAATAGCTCGATAGAAGCCTGCTATCAAGACTTAATGTGGAGTTCGATAGATAGCTCGACAGCAGCTCAATCTATTAAGATTTACGATTTTCAGTTTTCTAGATCTGAATTTCGGCTCAGGCTTTTGTATTTGTTTAGGGTTTCTTTTCTCACAACTCTAGACATATATAAGGCTTATTTTAAGAGTCGTCACACACGGATACAGAGACCAAGAGACTTATTTTCTTTGTGTGAAGTTAATGTGTTTGTACATCATAGGTTTTGTAACCAAGTGCTTCTTGATCTTCATTGTTGATGAAGTGAAGAACTTTGCAGCTAACAACATCTGTTCAATTTGCTGGAGTTAATCATGTACTGGGATCCGCACAAAGGGTTAGTCACAAATTGGAGGTTTGTGCATTAAAGGGAAAGAAGGCTATTGCAAGATCAAGTCAAATTGGGTATTGGAGCAAAGGTTCAACTGTAGGTTGGTATTTCAGGATAGGCCAGGGTAGTTGGTAAGATTCTTTATACTTGTAATCGTTTGATTGTTGATTAGTGAATTCTTGAGAGTGGTGACCAAAAATCACCTGGTGGGGGTTTTTGTCTTGCAAAGTTTTCCCCATTTGTCAACAAATCACTGTGTCTAATTTATTTTCCGTTGCACTTAGTATTTTTGGTTATTTGTTGGTGCATTCACGATTTGCATGCAATTGAATCTAATTAATCAACTTGAGTAATTGAATTAATTAACCGGGGTCAAGCTATCTTAACCCAACATAATCCACCACTGAAATTACTTTCTTGCCACCAATAATAGCCCGTAACAACCTGCCGCTTAAAATTTGTTATGAAAATATTATAGATATAGCATTTCTTTTAGTTTTTTGGATCCTCAAATTAGAGGATGCACACAATGGTGACTTGTACCTTTTAACAGTGCATAAAATAATAACATATATAATCTTTTGTAATTTCCTTCCGTTATTTGGTATGATATGGAAAGATAACGCTACGTGGTAGACTATTATGGGTGCATGTCAATTTATTTGCCATGTGTCAACAATAAATTACATCATTATAATAAATATCCACTACAAGATCCTTTAAATACTCCATCAAATTTCCCTTTTTTTCATTTTCCCTTAGTTTTTTTTTTAAAAATTTTTTTTTGTTAGTAACCTTTTTTTTTTTTTAAGAAAGATTTTTTGTTAGTAACCTAGAAGCCATGTTTTGCATTTTGTGAAAATCTATAACAATGACATGTGTGAAAACATCTAATAATTGTAACACTTAATAAATAAATACATAATTGAAAACGTTTGAGGTGAAGGAATTGGGAAAAAAATGCCATAATTAAACCACTATTTTTGGTTGCATACAATATTATTAACATATTTTAAATTAGGAAAATTAAATATTAGGCTTAAATGATTCTCTAAATACATATACAAATACATATATGACCAAGGTTATCAAGATCGAGATCCTACATAAGATTAATAAGAGGGTTCGGAGATTGGATCGTAGGATTAGCACGAAGATCGTAAGATCTTACTTTTCAACTAAAAAAAATACTAAAAAATATCTATAATTATATTTTATAATATATATTTAAAAAACATTTAAAAAAGAAGTAATTTTGACACAAATTAGTGAAATTACTAATAAGAGGCAAAGTTCCAAATTACAAATTCATAAAGTTCAAAGTTCAAAAGTTACAACTCACAAATACCAAGTTCTAAATTAAACGACTCAAAGCATACACAATGTTTCACATAAACAACTTAAAGCAAATAAAATTAATGTCAATACATAATATCTTACATAAACAACACAAAACAAATAACAATGTTTCAAATAACACCACAAACACACTCAATCTTTAAGACCAAAGTTTAGGTTATCTTGGATGAGTTTCTCAAAATAAGGTTGATCATTATAAAAAAAATTCTCATCATTGTTAGCAGAATTTAAAAATAAATAAAAAATCACTTTCGTTGTCAATGGTCTCTCTTATAGTGGCGTCATCGTTGGATTTTCAGCTTCTCGCACTCGCCTTCTACTCTCTAGTAGGCTAGTCTCTTCTCTTCTCTCCCGTCTTCTGTGATTTTTTTTATTAGGTTAAAGTGATGACTAACGTGAACCTTGGAGTTTTGTTTTGTTTTTTTTTTATATATCAATTTAGGCTAGAGCCACTGGGCTGATCTGTTTATTACATTTTTATCAATTTAGGGCCTTTGAGTTCCATTTGGAGGCCCAAAAAAAAAAATCCTTTATAGCATAGGATCTTTAGTATTGTTATGAGATTTGGGATCCTATATGATCCTAAGATCTAGACCAGGATCCCACACAGATTTTACTTTAGTAAAGATCCTAGTGAGATCCATGATGTTTTAGGTATGTAAGATCTTCGGATTCAGATTGGGATACTGATAATCATGCATATGACCCATAAATGTCATACATGTCCCTTGGCTACCTAATAATTAAATGAAAAATAAAAACTTTCAAAAGGAGAGAATGGTTATTAAGCCACTAATTAATATATATATATAAATATATATATATATATAAAATATATAGTGTCATTACAATACAAGGCCATCATGTGTCTTTTATATTAAATATTTTGCATTTTAAAAGATATTTTTTAGTTAATGTCTTTAAAGTCACTTTAATTCACATTTATTGTCATCATTACCTCAAATTTTATCTAATTATATATCTTTCAATTTTTTTTTAATTATATTTTTTTAGGTAATGGTCTTTACATCAATTATGAGCTTTCTTTAAAAAATATCAGTTATGTAAAAAAAAGAAAAGGAACTGATTATTAGAGTTTTTTTTTTTTTTTTTTTTTTCCTGAGATAGAGTTTTAACTTATAACGTCCGCTCCTGATAATAGTTTTTTATCATCAGACCAGGACACTAATCGGTTTTTAGTGTAGGGGGGAATTGAACCTCAGATCTCTTATTCAACCATCAAAGATTTTACCAGTTGAGCTAACTGGAACCCATGATTAGAGTTAATTGAGCCCTCTTTACAACTGCCAATCTTTCCATTTTCCTGAATTAAATTTTTGGATCCTCAAACTAGAGGATGCACACAATGATGACATGTATTCTTTTAATAATGCATAAAACACTGACATATATAATCTTTTATAACTTCCTTCATTTATGTCGTATGATATGAAAAGATAACGCTACGTGGCAAACAATTATTTGTACATGTCAATTTCTTTGCCATGTGTAAAAAATAAATTCTATCATTATAATAAATATTCACTACAAGCTCCTTTAAACACTCCATTCTTTTAATAATGCATAAAACACTGACATATATAATCTTTTTTTTTTTTTGTTAGTAACCTAAAAGGCATGTTTTGCCTTTTGTGAAAATCTATTACAATAACATATGTGAAAATATCTAATAATTATAAGATTTAATAAATAATCAAATAATTGAAAACATTTGAGGTGAAGAAACTGGGAAAAAAATGCCATAAAGTGTATTATGAGGTAGTGAGTAGCCCTGTTCAAGATCTAACTATTACCAATGAACCCGGCGGGCGCCAAACCAATCCGACCGCTGCTAAGCACTACCATAGGTGTCCAGCACGGTGGTTGGTGGCAATCTAAGCACACTGAAGATGGACGGTGCGGCGATTGATGGTTATTTTGCACTCCGATGAGAAACTGTACTACACCGATATATTTATATATATATATATATACACACACACACCATAATTTAACAGATTTGTATATAGTTTTATGCTTCAATAGAGAGAAGAGAACTCAGAGAAGGCAAGTTAGAGAGGCAACATAGAAGAAGAAGAAAACGGCGCTGGGTGGGTTAGGAAAATGTTAGGGTTTTTTTATTTATTTATTTATTAAATATACACTAAAACGATGTCGTTTTGAACTTGATATTAATTTTAATATCAGTTCCAAAATGATGTCATTTTCGAATTAGATAATAAAAAAAACTCAAATAACTTCGTTTTCAATTTTGAAACCCTAGATTTATTTACTCACACTCCCCCATCTCTCTCATCAGTCTCCCTCTCCCAGTCCCAAACTCCCAGCATTTCTCTCTCTCTCTCTCTCTCTCTCTCTCTCTCTCTCTCTCTCTCTCTCTCAACTTTTGCCTTCTGCTGCTTGCTGCCCTCGTACACTACCGCTCAATGCCACCGTTCTTGAAGTTTTACCCTCTCCTCTCTCTTTGTCACGACATTCTCAAGAGTTTCTAGTGAAGGTTATGACTTTGGATGCTCCTCCTTGCAATGTTTTGTACTAGGTTTGTTATGTATTTTATTTTCAATGGTTTTGTTTTATCTTTTATGGGTTTGGTTTAGTTTTTTCATTTGGATTTTTTGTGATTTGAAATGGACTATTTTAGAGAGAAAGATTGAGAATTTCTTTGTAGTTGTTTTTTTTCTTTCGTTTTTTTATATGAATATTTGGGTTTTTCAATGATTATGATGTGGTTTTGGGATGTTAATTGCATTGTGTTTAGTTTTTGAGAAAATAGGGAATTAACTGCACCGATATGGTGCACCACACCTTTTGTAGACCGGTTTCTACCATCCACAAGTGAGGTGCGGTCAAGAATGAGAGAAAACCGCACCTTATAGGTGTGGTGCAAAAATACCCCCAATAACCAGCTGCACCATACTGCACCGTGTACAGGCCTAGTAGTGAGAACGAAACCAATCATTGTGAGCTAAACTGTGATCACAAACTAATATAATTATTAGTTTGTCATTTGGAGTTTCATAAATTGAAGGAGGGTTTAGTGTACATTGTTTATGTTGATGTTAGTGAGGACCTTCAGAATTTCATGGTCCTGTTTTTCTCCTTACTTGTTGCTTGGTGAGGACTTTCAGGATCAATCCTCGCCTACACTAAAAACCAATTGATGTCTTGGTCTAATGATAAATAGCTATCATTAGGAGCGGACGCCATAGCAGTTACAGTTTAGGGGTTGTCAAGACATTTTTCCCATTTTATTTTGAGATGTCTTTAATGAAGTTCTCTTGGAAAAATTCATAAATAAATTTCTTAATATACCATTTACTTTATTTAAAAAGTCAATATCCACTCTCAATAAAATATAAATTAAAGAGGGTGGTTTTGGAAAGTTAAACATATTTATGTAAAAAACAATGCATTAAATGATGTTCATTTTAAAATTTAAAATTTTATATCAATATATTTGAGTTTGACTCCGTTAATAGTTGAGTCAAAACTTAGGCTTTGACTTAACTCATAGTACTAGTTCAAGGCCTAGGCAACTTAGGCCTTCACTTGTCCCAATTTTTAAAAATGTTTTAAGGCCCCTGTTAAAGAAACAAAAGATGTCAAAATTGTTTTAAAAAATGAAAAAAATTTTAGAATGATAACTAATTGGGTAAATTGCAAAATACACTCTTGAAGTTTGAGATTACTTGGATTTTACACCCTAACGTTTGAGAAATTGGTTTTTACACCCTGAAGTTTCATTCCGTTAGCAAAACTCAACCCTCTATTAGTGACTTGCATATGTGGTTGCTAAGTGACAAGCTGACATGTTGATGTGTAAATTCTTTTTTTTTTTTTTTTTTTTTTTTTTTTTTTTTGCCAAATTAGCTTTACAACACTGTTTCAAAGAAAGCAAAACCACTTGTAGATTGAGACAGCACCATTTCGCCCAAACTCAAAACACAAAACCATTACTCTTACAAGTTACGACCCGTTTTAGCACACTGTTTCACATTCCCAAAATCCCTAAACCAAACCTGTTAAGCCACAAACCCAGCCTTAAGCTCCATCGATAACGGCTCTAGATTGGGTCCAAGACGGCGGCAGTGAGTTTCTCTTCTCTTTCTCTCCAACTGGTTTCTCTCTTCTACCCAAATAATGGTTAAAACTAAGGAACTACACAGTTGGTTTGAAGCATCAAGAAATCAAAATCAAAAGCAAGCCCTCTTCGACCCACTTATTTTTTTCCCTAGAGACAACACACAACAGAAAGCTCAAAAAGAAGCCAAAAGATTGATACCCAAACAACAAAATTGAGTAATTGGCGTAAAGTCACATCTGGGTTAGTAAACAACTATGCTAAAAACAACAATGTAAAAGCAAACCCCAGATGTGCGTGTCTGTGTGTGAGAGAGATACATGAAAAGTAATAATAAAAGTACTCTCAAATCAAACAAAATTACTCAGTACTCAAATATATTTTTCAATTATTCCAACTTCTAAACATTTCAACCAAGATGCGCAGTCACCTGGGATGTAAAACTGGCCAGCAGAAGAGAGAGACCAGTTGGAGAGAGAGAGAACTGTAGAGAGAGGAGAAATGGATGGTTTTGTGTTTTGAGTTTGGGTGAAATTTTGCCTTTTCAATGTGCTAGTGCCTTTGTTTTCTTTGAAACGGTGTTGTTTATAGAGCTGATTTGGCAAAATAAATTACACATCAGCATGCCAGTGGGTCACTTAATAGCCACATATGCAAGTCACTAATGGAGGGTTGAGTTTTCTTAATAGAACAAAATTTCAGGGTGTGAAATCCAATTTTTAAACTTTCAAGATATAAAATCCAAATAATCCCAAACTTCATGAGTGTATTTTGTAATTTACCATAACTAATTTTTTTAAAAGAAAAAAACATACGTGAGTTTTGCACTCTTTTCTCATCTTTAAGAAGATTGCAAAAGATTGAGCTAATAGAAATTCGACATAATTAAACTTTGAACTATTTCACACACATAAAAAAAATAAAAAATAAAAAAAAGTTATGAATGTGCCAAATAATTATTGACAATCAAATTTCCTGACAATTTGTAAAAGAGATATTAATAAATCTAAATACAAAAACTATATTAGCAATTTTGTCTCAAAAAATCAAGAAGAATGGTTTTTAAACAAAAAATATATATAAAAAGTTGAATAAATTATTGTAATTTAATATTAAAATATTAAAATAATTCACTAAAATTTATTACCTTAAGCTCCAAAATGTATTGAGTAGACCATGTTGACTTATATGTTAAATAAGAAAACAAAAACAAACTTTTTCCTTAAACCCTTGTTGATACCCATTTTCGAGACACATTTCGTACAAGCCTGACTTCCTTGTGGGCTCAATTCATGTATTATATTATATTTTATTCTTTTAAGCATGGCCCAAGCCCATGCAACTTATGGGGAAATTGAGAAGTGTGGTTTGGAGGGTATGGGTTGATTACTTTCGGACCTTTTGCATGAGTCCAGCCCATACATGCTACCAAGTGGGCAAGGGACACTGGTAGTACCTCAGGCTCATGGAGGAGGTCTTGTATCCAAAATTTCCACCTCAAAAGAGATTTTATGCTCTGGGTGGCTGTGGCCCAAAGTTTCTTTTGCTACCATATTTTCTTTTCCACCCAAAAAACAAAATTGACCCTAAACTAATTAGCTAGCCTATTGTAGCCAAATGCAGCTGTCAAAAGCCTACAATGACAAGGAAAGAATAGCTAATGGAGTTAGCCACTTTATTTCCAAAATCATGTAAAAAGCAAGCCAACTCTCTTACCCAATTAAAGCAAATCTGACCATTACCTCTTTGATTGAAACCTTGGGGTTCAAAGCCTCTTCTATTGACTAAAAACCAGTCACTTAGAGCACCCCAAGTTCAATACAAAAGGCCCCAATCAGATTCAAAATCAACAAACCACGTTCTACCTAGAGACCTGAAACTTCAGAGCAAAAGCTCATTCAACCAGTCAACAATCTCACAATTCTGAACCTTAGGGGTGGAAATATGGGTATAGGGGAACCTTCCCTCTCTTCCTCACGACCTCTCTCAATTTCCTCTTCTCGGTGACTGTAGGTCGAAGTTTCAGACCTGTTGAACCACGTTTTCCTCATAGAACTGAAACTTGAAAGCAAAAACCCACTGAGTCAGGAAACATTCTCACAATTCTGAACCTTAGGGGTGGAAATATGGGTATAGGGGAACCTTCCCTCTCTTCCTCACAACCTTTCTCAATTTCCTCTTCTCGGTGACTGTGGGTCGAAATTTCAGACCTGCTATGTTTTTATGCTTTTTCTGCACTTTTGTTATTAGCATTTTGATTCTCTCTTGTCAAAGCACCATTAGCCTTTGTTTTTTGTACATTGTGAATTTTGGGCTTGATTCTCCACAACTAAATACTTCTAAAGAATCCAATGGGAGATTTGGGCCGTTTTCGCATTTTTGGCCCTTGTCGCAAAACATCCCTGACAACCCTATACATACAATTTTTTTATATTGAAGCTGCTTTTTTATATTGTTCTATATGTGAAAAATATCTTCTTCTTCCTTTGTGTGTGTGTGTGTTTTGGGGGGGGGGGGGTGGAATCAATATCATATTGTTCTATATGTAGAAAACAGGTTCCGCAAGTTTCTTGTGCTATACAAATATTTTACCCTTGTTAGTTAAAATTTCTCTTCTCATGTACTTCTAGAGAAAGAAACAATTGTTTTACTTTTTCAAACGCGAGGTAGCATGAAGATTGTGGCAAAAATGTTCAAATCAACCAAACTTCTCAGCTAAATAATCAAAGAATTTTCAGCTCGAAGCAAACACTTGGTCAAATATCTCATAAACAAACGTGGTTGGTCATATTTTCCTTAATCAGAATCACTTTGAAAGATTATCCAATATTTCTTTATGTTAATCATTTATCATTGTTTATAGTTGTCCATCTTTGACTCAATATCATCAGCTAGTAGCCTAGTACCTCTTGGGAATATCAGCATATTTGTTCTTTCACACTACCTGCTTAAGCAACGGTTAGGACAAGAAAAGTGAGGAAATAGAATGAAATAGAAATAAAAATTATAAAAACAATAGGATAATTTTTTTCTCAGGAAAAAACCAATAGGATAATTAGATATCTATAATTGTCTCATATGTTTTGTATAAAATAGTTAAATTTTAAGTTTTATATTTTAAAATTATAAATAAATAAATAAATAAAAAACATGAGTTTGTTGTTAAAACTAAATAATATTTCATAGATATGAAATTTGGCTTATATTTATAAAAAATGAATAAAATATGTAATTCAACAGTAAAACGTTATTTGGTTGTAGAAGATAATAATAATATTAACAAATGGTTACATTTATACTTAATCCTAATCCCTCTTTTTATCCCCATTTTTTAAAGATAAATATATATTCTCAATCACTATATATATATACAGGGGCGGAGCCAGGGGGGGTCGAGAGGGGGCAGCTGCCCCCCTTGGCCCACCCAAAAAAAACTCCTTAGTTTATCGCTAATACTTGTTAAAAACCCCAATCTAATTTTTTCTTTTGATAGAAATAGCAATCTAGATCAAAGTAATACATCAATTTGGACTATCTTTCTTATCCTGTTAGAAATTTCATCTAACCAATAGCTCTACTCATTCACACTTAATGATAATTTAGCCAAATAAAACTCCACTCTGAGCATAACTCTACCTAAATAAACTAATAAGTAATCCCAAGTCCTCCACTAGCATGCCTTCCACATAAGTTTTAGTGTTTCCAATATTATACATTCACATGATGTGCATAAAATACATATATCTTATACAAGTTTTGCCCACCCTCAACTCAAATCCTGGCTCCGCCACTATATATATATATATATATATATATATATATTTCTTTTCTTTTTTTAAGATTTGAAAAGCTAATATATATTCATGGACATATTGGAATAAATCTTTTGTTTTTGGCTTTGTTAATGGCCGTTATAGCATGGTCTATAGCAATGATTTTTGGCGTTTTAGAAACCAACGCCATTGGACCAGGTTTTATAGAGCGGTTAGCTGGGTGCTTTTGTGTATTCGTTGAGGAGGTTTTAAATGGGTCTTACTCATAGTGTGAAATAGCTAAAAACTAATAAATAGATGTTCTTTAAATTAAAAATGATTCGATTTCTTATAAAAAAAATTAATTGTATTATAAAA
This sequence comes from Notholithocarpus densiflorus, assembly GCA_030021035.2. NCBI lineage: Eukaryota > Viridiplantae > Streptophyta > Magnoliopsida > Fagales > Fagaceae > Notholithocarpus > Notholithocarpus densiflorus. The sequence goes on from JARYZH020000004.1 coordinate 11,814,672, forward strand.
TTCAACTTCTATCGAATGACAGCTATTAACCATATCCTTTATTTTATTTTTATTTATTGAAAATTTTTGTTTGAGATTAATACTTTTCACCCGTATCTTCCTTAGTAAGTTGTTGAAATAACGATGACAAACAAGTCAAATTGAGTTTTTCCCTTTTCTTATCTGCGACTTTCGAGAGATAATGACGTCTTGCTCTTCAAGGGTGGAAGTGTTCAAAGAATCTGGAGTACTATGGTTTCTGGTCAAAACGCACATGTAATAGACTTGCTTTGCAAGGTATTTATTGGTGATATGACTGATTGGCACCTTAATGCTTTAGATAATGCCCTTAAATTATACTAGTACGGTATATTGACTAATTATTTACCGTATTTTCTTATTTGAAAGTTTATTATTCCAATACAAAAAGATGATTATATTATGCACCATGCATTGGACTTTCCAAAAGTATAAATGACTTGTTTGCGTTTGTGTAGCAGCTGCGTTTGCATTTGTGTAGGTTGCGGTTTTTGTGGCTGATCTATGGTACTATTTATAGACCAGTCAAGTGATAAAAACATGTGAATAGTAATTTGTAGTAATAAAAAATATTTTATTATAGTATTTTTAGCAATAAATTTTTAATTTTCAACAAAATAAGCGGTATTCAAACACACATTTAATATAAACTAACTGATCACAAATATATTTACACTAGGTTACAAAACTAAAACAGTCAACAAATTATAAAAAACAAAATTGAAAAATTAAATGTAATAAAAGAAATTTTTGGTTTAGTTTTGGTCCATATGATAAGGATAACAATCAAATATAGAACATTAAGGAGGACAGACATTTCATGCATCGGCTTCTATTCAACATGTTTGGTCAGCCTTTTAGAATCTTCAAAGAAAAAAGAAAATTCTCAAGAGAACAGTTTTGTCACAGGGGCATTAATTAAAACAGATTATAAAAATATATGATTAGCTCACAAGTGAGAACCATAGCTTAACTTTAAGGCTGATCTACATTGTTTTCATTAAATTCGGCTTAAATAAAAGTATGGATAGGGACATTTTCAAATTGGAATAACCTTCTTCATAATACTAAATGACATTTAATTTGTGAATAGCTGAAGTCTTTCTTTTTTTAAAAAATATATAATTTCTTGTTGTTCACACCGTGGCTGATATAATCAGGATTATTTTTTTTCTTTGGTAAGTGATCAGTGGATAGGTGTTAGACATATCGTCATCAGTAGTGGATTTTTTTATGCATCATTGAATAAAAAATGATAAAAGAAACCATTGTTATAAGTAGGTCCAACCAAATTCTATTCAGTGTTTTTTTTTTTTTTTTTTTTTTTTTTTTTTTTTTTTTTGAGAATGAAATTCTATTCAGTGTTAAGACTGCAAGTTGGGGGATATAAATATAAAATATTGTTGAATTAACTTTAAAATAACAAAAGAAATAATTCGTAAAAAAAATAGATTCATTGAATTGCATGTTTGAGTTTAATAAAATCAACCGGGATAATATCTAGGCCCACTTATACAGAAAAGTAAATGTTGACAATATTTCCATAAATGGTTGATCATTTCTAAATTCATAAATTTCCTGAGCATTTGCATCCGGATATCTGAACAAATATTTATTTTACACATTCAAAAGCTATTTTATTTATTTTATCATTTTATTTTACAACTCATCCAACATCTCAGTTTTTATATATCTTTCAACCCTATTAATTTATTTATTCAATTCTCTTTCTTCCTCCCTAACTCTTTCTCTCTTTTCCACTGCTTTTTTTATCTTCCTCTAAAACAAACCAAATAAAATAATATATATATTTTTTATAACATATTATATTTTTGTTTTACAAGCATGCTACAATAGTTTGTATATATACAAACTTACTGTTCATAGTTACTAATTTTTTTTTCAATAATAGCAACCCAGATAAAGCTTGTTTTGAGCCTTTGAAAATGTAAAATAGTAATTTAGAAGGTTTTACACCCCAATACTAATACTACTCACCTTGCTTTAAACAAGATTTAGAAGTCATAGCGCCGCTTCCCAATACATTAACATTATATATGTTGCAGTGTTGCACTTAAAAATGTATTGTATGGCAAAAAAGAAAAAAAAAACCATTTTATTAGTTCAAACTTCTTTTTCAAATCCCCTAAATTGGAGACTTTTTCTTTATTATAAAATACCCTATAAAGGTGAGTAATGGATTCCTTAACTACTTATTATTAATAGTTCCCCCCGGACATGTTTTAATTTAAATAATAAATCTTTAATGTTAATAAAATGAAACTAATAGATGGTCATTGATAAGTTGATAATGATAAAATAAATACTCTCTCTCTCGCACAATTATTATTTTAGTAAGTCTAAAGCCACAACAACTTTCATAATTTTTTTAACAACTCTTGAGATGATTGGTTGTGATCAGTATATAATAAAATTAATGTTTGTGATGATTGTAAGTGAAAATAACATTTTACATTAATCACAACATGTCATTTTAACAAATTGTTAAAAAAATTGTAAAATTTGTTGTATGCGTAATATTATTGATTTTTTTTTTTATGCTAAAAGAAAAATCATAAGAAGAGAAGGCGGCATCCCCTACACAGCCAGGACAACACAATGCCTACACAGCCAGGACAACACAAAGGGAGAAGTCTACCAACGTGCTCATTATTGTTATTATTTTATCTTTTGGATGAATCAGAATCACACAATAGCTCACTAAAGATACAAACATGGGTTTGGTCACTTTGGTGTCATTTAATTTATGGGTGTGAAAGCAGTACGCCAAAGTGAATACATGGGTGTTTTGTTTATGTGTCTGTTCAAATGGTATACCATTTAATTTAATAGCCACTTGACCAATTAAAGAGGTAAGACCAATCTCACAAGGTTCCAAGAAAGCCCATCTGGAATCTAAGTGCTGATCTAATTGACATTAACAGACGTTGTTTCCAGGAAGCAACACATGTTCAAATTGGTCCCAATTCTCAATGTGTCTCTCTCTCAAAGAATGGTCAAGACTAGACAATAGCATGTTTTACTTTGACCAAATGTCACTATAAAAGTAGTAGAGCCAAACGTGCTTCTTTCTTTCACACCAAATAGAAGAGTGGTAGAGAGTGAATATATCCACACTCAAAAAACCATGAGCAACACCATGTCTAGCTCTAGTGAATTGGAGCAATTCTATGACCAAGCCATGGATCATGGATTCTCGGATCCTATGGCAGTCACAAGTGTCACAAATAGCACCATGGTGAGCCCAAATAGTTCAAGTGGAACCAATGGTCAATTGACTCCAAAGGGTGTATCAAAACCAATCCGAAGGAGGTCTAGAGCTTCAAAGAAAACACCCACAACCCTCCTCAATGCTAATACCAACAATTTTAGAGCCTTGGTGCAACAATTCACTGGTTGTCCTAGCGCATCCATTTCATTTAGGAACCAAAGAGGTCCTGTCAACTTAGATTTTGGAAAAGGGAGAGAAGAAAATCAAAGAGTTGTAACTTCGGTAATGGGACCTTTTGGTAACAATTATTATTATCAGCATCAACAATCTCAATCGCCACAGCATCATCAACTTGTAGAGCATCATCAGCACCAACAATTTCAACAGCAACAATTGGTACCACTACAAGAACAGCAAAGTATGTACTCGTTTGGCAATATTGGTAATGATGTTTTTGCTACGTCTAGCAATAACCCTAGACTTAACATGGCAGGTGTTAACGGGTTTGCATTGGAAGATAATGTTTCTTTGCATGAACTAACTATGAATTCTTTCTCTAGTCATGATGATAGGAATGGTGGTTATTTTGTTTGAGGAAAAATGGTGCACAAAATTAGTTGTTGATCTTTAGAATGATCTTCATCAATCATCAATATTCAGCTATGTAAAGTTTTATGCTTAATGCTATCACGAAAATAAGATATATTTTGTAGCTACTAGATGCATTATACTATAGTTCATTTATCTTCTTCTTCTTGTTATCTCTCTCTCTCCAAGTGAATGAGTTCTTTTGAAGAGATAGAATGCTTTAACAGAGAAAGTCTCGTGTACCTCATGAATCTCACTCAAGACTGGAAGTGCAAAGATTTAATGAGAAATGAGAATATATAGTTGAAAGAGTTTTTACTTTTTACCGTTCAGAGAACACGTTCATCTCGTAAAGCTTTCTACATATTTCTACTACAATATTGAAAAATTGAGCTAATTCAAAGGAGGCCATATTTTCTCTTTCTTGTTTCTTTCACTTTTTATTTTTTTTAATAATAAATTTATTTTTCATGTGCGAATTAGGACGTATGGGGTGAAACATCCCAAGTTAGTGAGATGGTACATGAGCCACATATCAGACAGGAATGCTTATAGCTATGGGTATTTGTTTGGTTGAAAATGAAATTCTTCTGATGCAACAGCATTGCTACACTGAAGGCGCAACCCTTAATTAGGTGGTGGTAATTTTGATTTAAAAAAATACATTCTAAAAAGAACAATACTAAGAATACAAACTTTTTTTTTCCCGATATTTTAATTTTCACAATTTGTTAAGGTTAACAAATTGTGATGAAATCAATATTGGTTTTATATAAATTTGCCAATAACATTGTTTTTATTATACACCAAGCATAATAGACCACGTTTACACTTATAAAAGAAGCTAGTGAAAAAAAGAAAAAAATTGCATCTCCAAATTTATTGTTGTTAAATTCATTTGCGGTGGGTTACCTTCCGAGCTTAAGTATGTTTGGGAGGAAAATGAGAGAGAGAACATAGGAAGAGGTAATTTTAGAATATACTAATTAATCTTTTACTAGACTCTCATTTCTCTCCATCTAAACATAGGGAAAGTTCCAAAATCAGATCAGTGCAGGTGAAGCTTTTTGTCATGCATATATATAGTCAGCTAACTTGGAATTTAATTGTTATCCTTAATTTTTTTTTTGCTGAATAATTGGTATCCTTAATTAATACCATTCCAATAAGTTAATTTCATTATCCATGGTTCAGTGCTGCCCATTTTAAATGGCATCCTGGTCAAAACCTTGACTTGAGTGAGAAAGTGGACGTAGGATTGGAGTGCAAAAGAGGACACTTTTTTGTAGCTTTCTGCTTTTTCAGCCATCAAAGAAAACCCTTCTTTACTCCAAGTCTATCCTCACCTTGCCTCTTCAATTTCAAATCTTTCGTTGCCTTTTGACTGAGTCTACCCATTATTATTATTATTATTATTATTATTATTATTATTATTATTATTTAAAAACAATTATGCTAAACATTTATATTCAGGCTGTGACTTTGTTTATAAATATTATTACTCCATAAATCAGATCTGTTTATATATATATAAATATATATATATATTTTTTCAGTTTTGTGGGTTTATAGTTTATTTGACTTATGTATAAATTTTTAAAATTTTATTTTTCTATGAATAATTATATTGTTTATTGAACTTTTTTTTTAAAAGTCAATTAACTATAATAGTAAAAAATAAACTCTCCCAAATGAGCGCCCATGTGCAATTTGACATGATTTGTACGCGAATTCTGTAGATACTAGAATTGAGGGATATTCAGGATTTTAATTTATAATTAAACCAGTGTTTGTTTAGTATGTACTATGTACATTTTCATTTACCTTTTTTTTAGCTTATTTGCTTATGTAAATTTTTAAAAAAACCTTACTTTTTTTTTTCTAAGTGCAATTTTACTTTAATTTAATAAACTTTTAGTAAATATATAAGCAAATAAAATTTTATAGCAAAAAAGCTACATCTAATGAATGAAACACGTTCAGCACCTGCAAATCATCGACATCAGTAAACCATTTTTTCCAGCTTTTGAGTGGCCCCTGGCGGCTTCAACAATGATCTCTGGATTCTTTTTCGGGTCTGTTTAGATGCCGCTTATTGGCTGAAAATTGAAAACTTATTACTGAAAATACTATAGTAAAATATTTTTTTAAAGCAAAATATTGTTCACGAACACTGTTCACTCATTTTTGTGCTTTGGCTGGCCCATGAACAATGCCATGGGACCAGCCAAAAAAAGGCAAACACAGCTTAAATACAAACGCACACTTCATGTCATTGTAAAGTCAAGACAGCAAGTGCAGGTGTTGTAGGGTAAGCGTAGTTAGTAGACTTTTTGCATCGACCGTTCACTGCAAGTTTTCTGGTTTTATAGCTTTCACTCCTAATGGAAAACCTATTAGCATTTTCTTAACTCAATGCATCAACTAGTATTTGTACTACAAAATTATTACTCATTGATAAAATGGATCCACATATGAATTGGATTAAAACAATGAGAGAGTATAAGACCAAAAAATAATGAAGACTGATCTTATCGATCTCTCCTTGCCTTTGAGTTGATGAATCATTCGATACATATGTGATGGCTATCAACTTATCATGTTTATGACATTTGCGCTTTAGTTTGTTATATTCAAATATCTTATTCGACAATATAAATTCTATTAGTTGAACGAATTGAATCGGTGGATTGAATTCATTATATACTAAAGATTACTACCATGATTAACCCCATAGGTAACTTGAAGGGTTTAAACAAGAGCTTAGCCTTGATCTAGCCATGTCCTACTATTTTGAAAACAAAAATGTTCTCAAAATTTTAAAGAGATTAATACTAGAACCACAACTTGCTTGCATGGCAAGTCGTAAGTGGTGGAGTAAAAACAGTGGGTCCACAACTCCACCACTCACGACTTACCATGTGAGCAGTTATAACAAAAGTTATGGCCCTAGCTTTTTCCTTTTAAAGATGATACAATTTTTAAGCAAATAAAGGTAATAATAATTTTATACATCCATTATATTATATCCACACTCTTAGAGTTGTATGTGGACATACATACATACATAGGCCAAAATTGGGAATTAACCCTATTTGCCAAACAATATAATTAGTATGCAATATTTTGAAACTATATTTCATACTAACATCTCAAGTCTAAAAGACTTGATTTAGGGCCTATAACATCTCGAGCCTCAAAGACTCGGTTTTCATGTTCTAATCAGGTCTGAGCTGGCGCTTTTCCACATGGCGTCCACCTGGAAATCGAGTCTTAGATACTTGATTTATATCTGTAAAACATTTAGTGGGTGAACACTGAACAGAAAGCATCTCTGACACTGAACAGTACCATCCTAGCAGATAGCAAAGCTACAGTGGATAAGGAAAAAAATTAGAGTGAATGCTATTGGTTTGTCTTACAGAATTTAAAGGAGTAGGTAGGAAAAAAAATTTCAAAGTACATAATTTATTTTTTCTGAGTTTGCAGAGTCACGGGTTGAAGATGCTCAAAACTTCTCTCTTTTTCTGCGTTTGAGGTTTGCTTTAGTCAAGCATATTTATTGGAGTAGATAGGACCAAGACTCAATAATTCTATGCTCAGTCTATTATGGCCAGTTGGCTTGGATGGAGGGGTCATGTCCACAGGGTCTCTTTTGTATCTTCATTTTCGGCCAAAATTGGGAATTAAATTGGATCAGCTTATAAATCGAGTCTTAAAGACTCGATTTCCAGGTGGACGTCACGTGGAAAAAACGCCAGATTAGACGTTATCAGAATACTGAAACCGAGTCTTTGAGACTCGATTTATAAGCCCTAAATCTAGTCTTTTAAACTCGAGATGTTAGTAAAAAATATAGTTTTGTAACAGTGCCTACTAATTATATTGTTTGGCAAATAGGGTTAATTCCCAATTTTGGCCTACATACATACATACATATAGTAAGAGGGAAGAGGTATATATAATCCATGAGATATATATATATATATATATATATATATATATATATATTTTAACAATGCATTAGATATATATACTAGGTATCCGTTTGGATACTGATGATAACGTTAAGCGTCTACTTTTTTTTTCTTTTTTTTTTTAGAAGCGCATTTCTGTCTTTTCCAGTAGGTTCCGTGTACTACTCATGAGACCCATAAACCTCTTTTTTCACCAAAACTTTCATTAAAAATGAGTTTTACAGCACTATTCACACATTTAAAAATTATTTTGCTACAGTGTTTTCAGTTTTCAGCAAAATAAGCAGTATCTAAACACACCCTAGAACATGCATGATGCAATCAAATACCAACAAGAGATGGAGCGCAAGATGCAGTATAGTAGCCTACAAAATATATAAAAATAATTTTGACCTGTTTTTGGGATGATAAAATGTTGAAACTTTTGACAAATTCATATCCATGTTTAAAATAAATTACTATAAGCCAAAATCTTCAGCAAAATGCATATGAAAATATAATTTGTAGATCTAAGGGTCTATATATATATATATATATATATATATATATAATTTATTTATTAACTAGTGCCCTGAGAGTACACGCTAAAAAAATAATGAATAAATACTTCATTATGAGCTATGTTATGCATATTTTTTTGAAAAAAGAAAATACACTTCTTAATATAATTTATTAATTTATACGTACAAATTTATTTAAAAAGCATATTTTTTATTAACTTTATTTTTTATTTAAATATTATTTAATTAAATATTAAATACACCTTACCTAACTCGTGCGCATTCGGTATTCCTTAACAAAAGCCTTACAAAATTAAACTTGTAACAACGTGAGACTGACCAAATCTTCACGTTGCTCATGTCGAAAGAGTTTCTTGTTAGTTGTTGCAACATGTGCGCCGACAACTAGCTAGTGACTTTAGGTGCCGAATTTGTTGAATTCTTTTAATAACTAGGAGTCCAAATCGTATCTGGTGTGTTAGGAACTTTTTATGTTCTCCATGCATGTGTTTCTGTTTGTGGCACAGAAAAATAAATCTCTTGCTATGTTATTGAGACTTGAAATAGTTCCATGGTGTCCTTAAGCCACCTTTGTATCCTATCTATTTTATTTTACTCTTTTTCGTCATCCATGACCTAAGGCTACGGCTAATAACCCATGTAGTATCTTTGTGTTTGTGGCACAGGAAAATAATAAATCTCTTGCTATGTTATTGAGACTTGAAATAGTTCCTTGGTTTTCTTAGAGCCACCTTTAATTTGTATCCTATCTATTTTATTTTAACTGTTTTTACGTCATCCATGACCTAATAAGGTTATGGCTAAACCATGTAGTATCTTTGAAAAATGCTAGGAATCTAACTTATTGCACAATTTTTGCTAGAACTTGGTCATATAACGAATTGTGAGCAGTGAAGAAAAAGTAATATGTTCATATGGGTCCTCATTTTCACCACTCACAACTCACCACGTAGCAATAAATTGTGTTCCTAGCATTGCTAGTATCTTTTCTTTCCTTATTATTTTTTGATTTAGCTATACATTTAGTTCTCAACATTTTACCCCATGTTTAAATTGGTGTTTATTATTTGAACGATAAATTTGGTTGTAGCCTAAGGTTACAACTCCACTCAATATTTTTTTTATTAGATGTAAATTTTGACAAATCCACCATTGATTTACATTTTATTCTTATATCCTTCATACTTGTAAAATTTCTAGATATCAATAACTATATCATTAATTAAATATTTAAATTTCAGGTTTTTGTAGTATAAAATTATGCATAAAAAATAAGTTTATGGATTGAATATTAGTAAATAACATCTTATTGACATTAAAATTGACATGCATGTATGTTAAGAACATGCAATTTAACAATTAAATTTTCAAAATATATAACCTTGCTAATTTTTTGAGTAGGATTGTAGCCTTAAGCTACAATCAAGTTTCCTATAAAAAAAAAAAAAAACCTACAATCAAGTTTGTAGCTAAATTTTGTCCTTATTTGAAATGTTTCATTGTATTCCTTGTACTTTTAAGTCTGTGTAAAAAAATGTGCCATTAACTTTTGTTTTGATTTTCTTCTTCTACAAACAGGTATAAAAGAAGTTAACAAAATATTTGAATAACCAATCTTTTTTCCTTTACTACTATCAAAATCCCAAATATTTCGCTACAACAATCTCAACTTAAAATCAAAGCAAGAGTAATGAGATGGACCTTTTTAACACAACTTAAAAGTATATGGACTAAAATGAACATTTCAAATGACATGTACTATTTTGAAACATGGGACAAAGATTGAGAACTAAATGTAATATTAAACCTTATCATTTTTACAATTTTTATTTTAATTATATTAGGAGTTAATATATTTTTTGGATTTGACATGTATAGGTCCTTTCAAGTTTAAAAAACGTGACATTAGATATAATTTTAAATTTATAATATTTAATATGAATTATGACTTGAAATATATTTACTTTAAATGGAGAGGATATATATATACACATTTGACAATACTCACAACATTGAACTACACATAAAGTTTCCAAAATTATCTTCCAGAAAAGCTAAAAAGAAAGTTTAAAGTGCTTTTGTACCGGGTCATTTGATCACTGATAATGTTTTAGTAGTATATGAATCTTTCCATGCCATGCATTGTAGAAGATCAGGCAGAAGGGTTCTATGGCGATGAAACTGGATATTAGTAAAGCATATGATCGGGTTGAGTGGCCTTTTCTGAAAGGTATTATCACTAGATTGGGGCTGCCTGAAATTTGGATTGATAGAGTCATGACATGTGTGACGACTCCGAGTTTTTCAGTACGCATTAATGGTAAAGCTTATGATAATATCACACCCTATAGGGGAATCTGGCAAGTAGACCCTTTATCACCTTATCTGTTTTTACTGTGTATAGAGGGATTCTCATCTTTATTGGCTAAGGCAGAAGGAGAGGGGTGAATTCACAGTGTGTCTATATGTAGGAGAGCTCCCAATATATCCCATTTATTATTTGCTGATGATTCTTTGCTATTTTGCCGAGCTAATCAAGAGGAGGTGCAAGCTATTTCTAAGGTTTTACAGACATATGTAGCGTCCTCAGGTCAATGTATTAACTTTGAGAAATCTTCTGTTTATTTTAGCAGTAATACGGAGGGTGAACAACGGGAGAGGATTAAGACAGCTTTGGGAATAAAATAGGTTGACAGGTTTGAATCTTATCTTGGGTTACCTACGTGGCAGATCAAAATACCAAACTTTTGCCTATCTAAAGGATAGAGTTTGAAAGAAAATCCAAGGATGGAAAGGCCAATTGTTGTTAAGGGCTGGCAAGGAAGTTCTGATCAAAGTAGTAGCTCAGTCTATCCCTACTTATACCATGGGAGTGTTCCAATTACCAATGAAGCTGTGTAATGATTTGAATGCCATGAATGCTAGATTTTGGTGGGGACAGGTTAATAATGAACGGAAGATACATTGGAAGAGTTGGAATGTACTTTCTCAATCTAAGAAGAAAGGTGGTATGGGCTTTCGAGACATACGGTGTTTTAACTTAGCTATGTTGGCAAAACAAGGATGGAGATTGCTACATGATAATGGCTCTTTGCTATATGAGTGCTTCAAAGCTAGGTATTTCCCAAGATGTACTTTTTTAGAAGCTACTGATGCACCTAATAGTTCGTATGTTTGGAAAAGCTTAATTGCGGCCCAACCAATTCTGAAAAAAAGGATGTTGTTGGCAGGTAGGGGATGGATCTACCATTCGGGTTACTCAAGACAGGTGGATCCCAAACTATCCAACAAACAAGGTCCTACACCCACCACTTGATGAGGAATGGGAATGGCGAGTATCAGACCTTATTGATTGGACTGTCCATGACTGGAATCGTAGTGTCATTGTTGCCTACTTTCACTGAGAAGATATGGAAGCTATTTTGCGGGTTCCATTGAGCAGACAAGTGGTACCAAATGCTATAATGTGGCTCCACAACAAAAATGGCATTTACTCAGTGAAATCGGGCTATCACATAGCTCGACTGATTTCAAAGGAAGCTACTGGAATGATGGAAAGCTCAGGGTTGAAGAGGAAAGGACTGACTTGGCCTAAACTATGGAAGTATAATTTTCCTAGTAAAATAAAAGTCTTTGGATGGAGGGTCTGCCAATGGATTTTGCCAACTAAGGAGAATCTGTCTTGCCGAAAGATTGTGGAGGATAGCTTAGGTGATTTTTGCAGACAAGGTGCTGAGTCTGTTCTTCATGTCTTGTGGGAATGTGGGGTTGCCCAAGATGTATGGGCTGGGAGCAAGGTTTGTTTGTAGAAGTGCACGACGGGTAAAGGAGATATACTGCAGCTAATTGAGGATTTGATGGCTCGACTAACCGTGGATGACATGGAGTTATTCTTTGTTCAATGCTGGGTTATATGGAATCAGAGGAATTCGGTGTTACATGGAGGCAGTATACAGGACCCTTCTCGGCTAGTTCGACGGGCAGAGGACTATCCGAAGGAATATCGGGATAATCAAGACCATCTTTTAGTCCGGGTGTCTAATGGATCAGTGCAGCAACAAAATTTCTGAAATCCACCATCGGGTTTAGCCTACAAAATCAACGTAGATGCAGCTGTGTTCATTGGGTTGAATGCGTCATGATTTGGTGCCGTGGTTCGCAATGATAAGGGAGAAGTTATGGCTACTTTGTCTACGAGAGGACCCCCCGTGCAGGACAGTGAGGAAGCAAAAGTGTTGGCTTGTAGAAGGGCTATGGAGTTTGCGATGGAAGCAGGCTTCAAGGAGATACTATTAGAGGGGGATAATGTTAATGTCATGAAAGCCATTATGGCTCCAAGCACCAACAAGTCTACGCTGGGACATATTTATGAAGATGTCTACTGTATAGGGAGGGGTTTTAGAGCTTTCTCTATTAGTCATGTTAGGAGGACAGCCAATTCTGTGGCACATTTTTTGGCTAAATTTGCTAAATAGATAAATGGTGAGAGGATATGGTTGGAAGAATCTCCACCACCTGCTCTTGATGAGGCATTGTATGTTGACAGTTGCAATATTATGAATGAATGAATTGCTTTGTTTAAAAAAAAAAAAATCTCTTAATTTTAAAAGTTTATAAATTTAAAAAGATTATGAGGGCAAAACAAAGCCCTCTAAAATATATTAAAACCGAAAAGCATTTGCATCAATGTTGAAAACAGTAGCAATTATATATTTTACTTTTAGTAGCTGGATCTATAGCCGCGTTTTCTACAAAACGCAGCTCAAGCCGGGTCTATAGCCGCGTTTTCTACAAAACGCAGCTATAGGTCTTGCATCTATGAGTGTGTAAAAATGCGGCTATAGGGTGTCTAAAACGCAGCTACAGACCCCGGTTTGGGTTGCGTTTTTAAAAACACAGCTCTAGGTCCCGCAAGGGGCTATAGTCACACAGGATAGGCCGTGTTTGGAAACGCAGCTATAGCCTATAGCTGCGTTTTTAGGGTCTATAGTTGCGTTTTTCAAATGTGGCTATAGCCCTCTTTTTTTGTAGTATGTCACAAATTCAAATATTTGGGGGAAAATGTTCCCACCATATTTCTTTTGTCAGAGGATAATAAGAAATTGTAAAAAGTATCTTATTGGTGAAATTATAAATTATTATCTTTAAATTTTTCCAAAATTCAATTTAATTTTGTAACTTTTGATTTATTCATATCTATCCAATAACTTTGACTTTTATTCAACGAAGTCTTTTTGTTCACTCCCATTAAGTGAGTTGTCATTTCTTAAAATGATGTCATTTGGAAATCTAAAAACTAGCAAAATGATGTCATTTTTAAGACACTTAGAATCTGTTTGGATACTGCTTATTGTTGAAAACTGAAAATTTATTGCTTAAAACACTGTAGCAAAATAATTTTTAAATGTATGAATAGTGCCATGAGATCCAGTTTTAAAGTAAAATTTGTGTTTTTCTGTACTTGCGGGTTCCGTGAACAATGCACGTAACCCAGAGAAAAAACGTCAAACGCCAAACGCAGACGTAGACATGCAATCCAAACTCAGCTTTAATGCGATGTTGTAACAAAGGGGATGAAAAAGACTATATTAAACACAGAATTATCTTTTTTTCTCTATCTTAATATATTAAGGAAATTGTCATCCAAGTTAAGTCAGAACGCGTGAAACCTGGATTTTTCTAAACCAAAATTGTGCAAAGAATTCATAATTCATGTGCATGTAGCATTCTATACTTGTATGTGGGATTAGGTTCTACAGGCCAATCCCCTCATTCTTCGCAAGAATCATTTTTTGTAATCAAGTTAGTAGCTAGTATTATTTTTTAATTTTTTTAATAATTTAATATTTATAATGAAAGACAATATTTAATAGGGTTAAATCTTGAACATCATCATTGAAAATACTAAAGCGTGTTGCTTGAGATATAAGAGCATTCTTAGCAAAGGTGTCGAATGCTATAATTTAACATCAAATTTTAAAAAAACACTTTTCATCAAAGGTGCTAGATGTTATTAATTTTGACATCTAGCTACAGTGGGCTGCTATCTCTAGCAGCCCACTGTAGAAAAATGTTAAAAAAAAAAAAATTGTTTGTTTAATGAAACACTATAGCAACAATGGATGTAATTATTGATTTAAATGAATAAAGAATAAAAAAAGAATAAAAAAGAATATTTAAATGAAGTGGTAAAATAATAAAAATTTTGATGTTGGATGTATTGTAAAGTGAATTGTTAAAATAAATAAAATAATTTTTTGAGATATTAAATACTATATTTTATAGCATTCTCCGGTGAGAATGCTCAAAGACTTGCGGCAAAAACAAAAAAACATTAGTTAATATGCAATGTAAAAAAATAACAAAAAAAAATTAAAAAATATATGTATATTGTAAAACGTACCCAAGTTTTGGCAGTCCCAGAAACGCAGCGTTTCGAGCTTCCACAGCTTTTCGTTCTTTCAGTTTCAGGTTTATGAGCTAGTGTCGAAGTGGAAGGCCAAAGAGAGAGATACATTTGACATTGTTGTTGATCTCGAAACCATGTGGGCAACAACTACAACTGTCTCTTTCCCCTTTTACACAAAGGCGAAGCCACCAAATTCTCTATCTAGTTTTGCTACTAACAACCGCAACTCTCTGAAGCTCAAAGCATCTCTCTCTGACTATCCCCTTGCAAGCAGAATCATGGTCAGAAGTAAAGTCTATTTCTCTCTCTCTCTCTCTCTCTCACTTTGTTTATTTTGATTCATTTCTCATCTGGGTTTTCTTCCATTACAGTTAAATTTGAACCTTTTGATTGATTTATCATCTGGGTATTCTTTAATTCGTGGTATAATGCGTGGGTTTTTCAATTTGTTTGAGTTTAAGAGTTTGTTTTGTGTGTAAATTCTGTTGTTAGTATGAGTTTTTATATGTTTGTTTCTGTAAATTTCTTCAGTTAGTACTATAATTCATGAATTTCTGAGTTCGTTAAGTCCTTAGAGTATGTTGCTACTTAATTGTTTTCATCCTTGGGTTTGTCTAATTCTATATGCACAACTTTGGTTGATAATCCATCTTGGTTTTCTTTAACCAGTAATAAAATGCATGAATTCTTGAGTTGATTTAGCATGAATTCTCTGTTATTTGTGCAATTATGTGTCTAGATTCTTCATTTTTGCAAATGCTTTCTATTGTGTGATTGTGTTGATTATGTTCTAGTAAGTTTGGTTCCATAACTAGCCCTCCATCATGTGCTCTGTGTGTGTGTGTATGTGGTTAAAGTGGTCTGTACATAGTACATAGAAATTTTGGGTTAAGAGGGGAGAGAGAGAGGAGGAAGTCTCTAGGTGTATGCTTTTTGTAGATGATACAGTTTTAGTGGATGAATCTAGAAGTTGAGTTGATGACAAGTTAGAAATTTGGCTGGACTTTGGAATCTAAAGGCTTGTGGTTAATTAAGACTAAGAGTACATGAAATGTAAGTTTAGTAAAAGTTGAAACAAAGATGAAGGGGCAATAAGACATGATGGTTAAAAGATACCAAAGAGTGATAGTTTTCTAATATCTTGGATGAATAATTAATAAAGATGGAGAGAGACTAAAGAGGATGTGAATCATAGGATAAAAGCAAGGAGGATAAAGTGGAGAAGTGCATCAAGAGTATCGTTTGATTGTAGAATACCTATTAATAAAAAAAAAAAACATGATACACGGTTTTGGTGGGTGGAGTCTTGTATCTGTGGTTTACTCCCCAGGTGTGGGTCGAAATAGCCCTGCCTTGATGAGGTTCCATGTCATCAAAAAAAAAAAAAGTTGAAAAAAAAAATTATAAGATTGCTATAAGACCGGTTATTAAGAAACTTATTGATAAAATGAGGGCAGTTGAAATGAGAATATTAGGGAAGGTCGCTTGAGATGGTTTAGTCATGTTCAGAGTAGAGCGATTAATGTGCTAGTGAGTAAAAGTGGGTTGATTCAAGTTGAAGGGAAAAAAAGAGGTAGGGGGAGACAAAAAATAACATCAATAGAAGTTGTTAAAAAGGACATGTCAATTAAAAGTATCAAAGAGTATGGCTTCAGATAGAACAAAATGATGGAAAAGAATGCATGTGGCCGACCCTTATTAAACTGTTAATGAGTCACAGCTGACCCAAAAGTTTTGGGAGTAAGGCTTGGTTGTTGTAAGAGAAGACCAATGGAAACTGCTCACTTCATAATGTTAGTTATGTTCTTGAAATTTTTTTTTTGTTAGGTAAAGAAGATGGATGAATTCTTGAAATTTCTGAAAGTTCTAAGTTATTTTTTTAACTTGCAAAATAGTAGATTAATAACAATAAATAAGTAAATGAAATATGTAAATAATGCCAATGAGCTCTGGCTTAAGATATGGTCCACACAGAGGACTATTGTTCTTGAAATCAAATCTATCCCCATCAGATAGTCATGTTTGGTGAAGAAGTAGACTACAGTGGTATCCAATCTCCAAAATTCAAGAGCCTACTATAGCATTTAATGCAAAGTATGAAATTGGTTTGGGATATCTAGACTTTTGCCAACTCAATTCAAACTACCTACTCTGTGAAAGCAATTGTCTTAGATATAGCAGAGTTATTGGGGCGGGAAGAGGGGCGCAGGGGTGGTGTTGAAATAATTGAGGTTTCAGCTATTTTCATTGGTTTGGGAGAAGTTCCGATGATGTCCTTTAGTGAGACCACTTTATCTGTCTAAGTGTGTCTTGCATGTCATCAGTCCTCCAACAAATTGTTTAAAGAAAAAAGTGAAGATGCCAAACCATGTCATTTTATTCAACTGCAGCATCACTTGACATTTAAAATGTCGATTGTGAGTAGAGCTGGACAGAGGGATCAAATTGACAACTTCGTACAACTTTATTGACATTACTAAAATTGGAACTATCCCAACTTTAGTGAGTTAATCCCTTATGTTGCCTCAATTACTGTTGGATATATATATATATATATATGGATAAGTTAGTGTTGGAAATTTCATCAACATCATTAATAAAAAGGAAATTGGTTATTGTGAAATTGGCAATGGCTGCATGAGTTTTCCACTTGTAATTAAACGTGTAGCACACATGCAATGTGTAACATAGATGAAGGTTGTTGCCACTTTTGTTTTGTGTACAAACTAGCTTGAAATTCAATGTTTATGCTTATAGTTGGTTACATTTGAGGTTTTAAAGTGACACCTCGTCAGCTTTTCTAATCAGTTAATTTCAATGTTACAAAATGCTCTCCAGTTGAGATTTCAAACGCTATATGTACTAATCCTTGTAATTTCTATATATTTACCTTTAAAATTTTAACTTCCAATATGATGTTTTCAATAAATCTCCCCACCCCCCCCAAAAAAAAAAAAAAATCAAGTATCACCTTTGTTACCGCTGCTAATGGTTGATTAATTGAGCTTTGTGAATCAAATTTGACCGATTGTCGAACTCTTTAGATGCAGTCAGTGATTTCTGTTAACTGATTACAGATTACCTGGGCATTGGGTGAATGAGCACAGAGCCTACGGAGGCAATTGTGGGCTCTGGATAACTTTCCTGAATCTCTCTAGAAAGAAATACCAAAAGGGATTGTTTGATTTTTCTTTTTTTTTTTGATAAGTAAAACAGGGATTGTTTGATTTACAGGACCCATGCTCCGTAGCATGTTGAAGTGACTACAATACCATAAATATACTAATAGAAAGTCCTAAAATTTAAATATTCCATTGTTTTTTCATTTCTTGAAGAACACAAGTAGAATTGGTCAATTGCTTTTTGAATGCAATACTCATCTAAAATTCCTTGTTTACTTAGCTCTCTTCTTGCAAGTTCTAATTCTGTATATTTACAGTGCAGATTTACCATATTCAACCAATGAAAGTAGTTTGCAACAGCAATTTTCAAATTTTGGCCAGATAGCTGAAGGTAAATGTCATATTAGGAGTTTGGTATGTTTTAAACTTTCTTCCTGCCCTGCATTTGTTTCACTATGCTACTGTATTTACCATATCTGGCAGTGAAACTAGTCAAGAATGGAGCCACAAACAGGTCAAAAGGCTTTGCATTTATTCAATATACTTGTCAAGAAGATGCCTTGCTTGCCCTAGAGAATATGGATAACAAGGTTCTAATTTGCCTCCTCCCTCTTGTTTTTCTGGATAAATTAACCTCAAAGATTTACCTACAATAAGAAACTATATATTATATATCAAGTTAAGAGACTAATGTGATCTTTTTGTCAGAACTTTGATGGCAGGGTGATTTATGTAGAGCTAGCAAAGCCTGGGGGTGATGCCTCTAAAGGATACCTGAGAACCTTGGGACCGCCAAAGGTGCCACATTTGCATTTGCAGGAGCAGGATGAGGTGCCAGATTGCTGGTACTAATCATTTGCTTTTGATCAAAATCAAGAAAATAGGATAGGTGACAAAATGGGGGTGGAGTTACAATGGAGCATTGCTATTCAAGTAGATCTGGACAATATGATCAATGTAACTGATAATGTCTGTGATTTACCAATGGCATTGGTTCTAATCAAGAGAATATGATCAAACACTCTCCGAGCACTTGGTACCCTCAATAAATAATTACATCACTATATTTTACACTATAATCTGTGATCTCTGCGAACCAGAAAGCCATGCTTTGTTGCCTCAAAAAAGAGGAGACATAATACTGAGATAAAAAAGATGAATAAAGATTTACTTGAATTTTTGTTGCAGGTATGCAAAGGTGACATTCTAAAAGTTCTCTTTTACTCACATGATCACTAAATAATCTTGATTGATTATGTGACTAATAAATACATTATATGTTTTAAAAACACAAGTTAGTGATCACCAAATAATGGTTTAGAGAAATTTTTCTTCATACTGTTTTTTTTTTTTTTTTTTAATAGATAGTCTCGTGATCAATAACATAGTGGGTTGGAGTGTCCTTTAACTTAGGTTGGAAGAAAACTTTGGGCTTGTTTGGCTGGAAAAAAAGGGAGAGGGTGGAAAACTTAGAAGAGAAAATGGTGGGGTGTATTTCTTCCTGGGTCCACAATTTTTTTTCTCTACAAATCGGAAAGAAAATATAGCAAGAAACTTCCCCTAATTGGAAAATGAGGCAAGTTTTTACTCCAAAACTTGTTAACATGGATAAGGGCATAATTGTAAGTTCACACACGCCATCTTTTTCATCTTTTTTATCCTCCCTACTTAACAAATAAGAAGGAAAATAATAATATTTTTTTTTATTTAATCTCATTTTTCTATCTTCCTATATTATCCATCCTTCCAATTTTCGCTCATCCTAACCAAATGAATCATTTGGGCCTAATGCTCCAATGTCAATGTCAAGCAATCACCCATATTGGGTTAAAAAGATTTTAACTTAGGTGCAATTCAACTTCTTTAGATTTTTTTTTCCCCATAGCTTGTGTATCTCCAATTAAGAGGATTTGTGTTTGACTTGTCTGTCTTAAATACGTATTAATTTGTTGAAGCAGTTTATCACATGAGCGGACCTTGAACTATAAATACTTGTGAAAAGAAAGAAACAACACCAAAATCTAATTGTTAATCTCACTAGCTATTAACCCGTGCTTCGCACGGTTTTTTCATTTATAAATTAATTGTTAACTCGTACCATGTACATGCATATAAAATGGTCACTGCAACAACCTTCTGAAACTCGGTAGTTTAACCTCAAAAGACCATTTACCAAGTTCTTCTACAACTCACTTTATAATCAATTAATCACGGTTCTTCACTTTCTTGAGTAGTTCTCAAGTGGGTTGAATCAATTCATAACTGTAAGTGCTTTTTGAATGTTCATGGATTATGGATCATGTAACGTTTTAAATCCATAAATAAAAAGTTTAGCACACTAAACTAAATGATGAATTCTATAAAACCTTTTTTTTTACCTCTCACTGAATGGAACTACTGTAAAACAACATGAACAAAATATAACAAAACAAAATATTCACATTCATCATAGCTTAGGGCTTGAGCGACTTCCCCAATAAAGTTGACGGGGAAAAATAGCAATTTCAAATTATTTGCTAAAGCTATATACCTATTATTGATACTCTTATTTACTCAATTGTGTTAGGCCCTTATTGTGTATGGTGATGTCGTTAGATTGGGAATCACCAACACAAACAGAGAGAATAAAATTATGTAACGTGACAATGAATGAGGAGTCCCAATATTTATAGACTCCTCATGTCTCTTGGGAATAAAAGATATGTCTATCTACCAAGAGATGCATCTTATCTAAAAGACACACCACTTCTGTAAATAAATAACTTTAACGCTTAATTAATTCTCTACTGTTGGTTGGTGAAGCAACACCGTCCACCAAGTGGGTGTTATTATATAGGTGAGGGTGCACCATATTATAGTGTGATCACCTATCACTATTATATGTTAACATCTCCCACTTGATCGCACCATAATAAATGGTGTTAGCTACAATCAACATATACTATAATGTCATCGCGGTATTGCCCTATGTTGATTCTCATCTGTGTCTTTCATAGATCGGCGTCAGTGTCTGACTCTAGCAAAAATTGTGTATACATCTTGTCATGTACCACTGACTGCACCCTTCGCTATATACCATTCCTGTAGTATACTCCGAATGTCTTATCATTCACTATTATTTCAAATGAATGGCATATAACATGTGGAATGTTTGTTACCACACGAAGCCGGGAATCTTAGTCCACACCCTCATCGCCAATCGACGTCCTTCAGCCACACATATCAGACATGTGTTGACCTGCACTGAATCGTTTGATGCTTCCTCTAAGCCAGTATCCTGAAGGTTTTCTCATACGGCTTTAGCGACTTTTTTTATTGTACAAGTTGTATTATGTATGATGCACATTAGTGGACTTTACATTCATACACCAATTCCTTATACAGGACTATTCTGCTTGATATTGACCAATTATGTCCCTAAAGCAGAAGTTTCATAGCCATGTTCTCTGGGCGTCCCCAATCCTTCCATCTATGCAAATACATGTAGTATACCATCTAGGTTTTTGGATTCACAAGTCCTATATTTTTTACATGTACTTTAATTTTATCTAGAGTCAATCCTTTGGTCATAGGATTGGTCACCATCTCGCTTAAAGGGATAAATCGGACTCGTATTTTGACCCCTTTCCACTATATCTTGAATATAGTGATAATTTGTTTTGATGTGTTTGCTTTTAGAGCTATTTGTTCCACTTTTTATCAACGAGATATCGGATTTATTGTCACAAAACACATCAACTGATCTATTTGGTATACCTAATTTTAAACTGTCGACAAATCGCTTAATCCAGACTGCTTCGCTTACCACTGTGCTGCATGATATGTATTCTGCCTCCATGGTATGTTTTGTAACACAACCTTGTTTCTTACTTAACCAAGAGACAACTGTTCCACCAAATAGGAATACATGACCATTAGTAGATTTTCTATCATCTACGTCTCCTACAAAATTAGCATCTGTATATCCTATTATTTCTAAATCACTAATTCCAAAACATAATTTCATACCTTTGGTGCCTTGGAGATATCTAAAAATTCTTTTGACTGCCTGCCAATGTGCCCTTCCAGGATTAGATTGATATCTACTTACCAATCCTACTACATGACAAATGTCTGGCCTTATGCTTGTCATTGCATACATTAAATTTCCCACAGCTTGGGCATATGAGACTTTTTCCATAAATTCTTGCTCTTCTTTATCCTTAGGGCCCATATTCTTACTTAATATAGTTCCTTTACTTACAGGTGTACTCAAAGCTTTTGATTCTGCCATAATAAATTTCTTAATTACTTTCTCCAAATAGTTTTCTTGATCTAGATATAATAATTTTGTATTTCTATCTCTAGTTATTTTAATTTCTAATACATATGTAGCAGGACCCATATCTTTCATTTCAAATCTTGATGATAGGAAAGATTTTGTCTTTGACATCATGTCTGGGTTATTTCCAGCTAATAATATATCATCAACATATAATGATAATTTTGTTAACTCATCGTAGCATCTCCATATGTAAACACAGTGATCTAGTGGACTCATCTCAAAACCAATCTCTAATATTGCTTGGTGGAACTTTAAATACCATTGTCTAGAAGATTGTTTGAGTCCATACAGGGATCTTTTTAATTTATAAACTTTATCTTCATGTCCTTTTATTTCAAAACCCTCTAGTTGTAACATGAATATATCTTCTTTTAATTCACCATTAAGAAAAGCTGTCTTGACATCTAATTGATGCAACTCTAAATTCATTCTTGCTACAACAGACATAATTATTCTATTTGAAGTAAATTTAGCTACTGGTGAATAAGTATCAACAAAATCTACACCAAGTTGTTGATTAAAACCTTTAGCCACCAATCTTGCTTTATATTTATCTAAACTACTGCCAGCCTTAAATTTCTTTCTTAGAACCCATTTATAGCCAATGGCCTTTCTTCCATCTGGTAAAAATGTTAATTCCCAGACATCATTTTTTTTTATGGATTCTAATTCATCTATCATAGCATCTTGCCATTGTTTTGAATCATTGCGTGCCATTGCTTGTTCATAATTAGTTGGGTCCTCACTTAAATTTTCATTTATGTTATATAAATGATAGTCTTTAAGCATAGTTGGCGGCCATCTAATCCTTTTACTCCTACTGTTCTTAGGATCAAAGGTTTGTTGATCCAACACCAATCGAGCACCGATCAAAACAGACAGAGACTCACAAACATTTTTAATCGCAATTTCGATCGGTCGAAATTCTGGAAAAAACACATTTTTGAAAATCAAAGCAATTTTATGCAGAAACTCCTCAAAGTATTGAATTTTATGAATAAAACGCATGAGTATGAGATGAAATGCTTTTCAAAAACACTTGTTTTGAACCCAGTTTTCCCAAAATTAAGATTTTCAATCCATTCTCTTAAAATCTCAAACACCAAATATGTTTTGCATAAAACTCAAGGAAGTTTCAAACTTGGTTGGTCAAACCAAAAACACACACATTAACATGTACACAATTTAGCAAAGAGTAACTTATGTAGTATGTGCAACTAGCAAAAGCTTGAGATACATGTGAGGTGATATGTGAATAGAAATCAAACACAAAGTCTACAAAATTCATCACATAGAGTTTGAAAGAGACTATCACCTAAAGAGTTACATCATATAACTCTCACATCTCCTAGATCATAAGCTTGCAATCATGTAAGTTTCTTAATTTGCCTCATATTGTACACACAAATTTTTCTTTAGCAGAAACTTATTAGAATAGCCGGGATAATGTACACACTAATTTTATTTGATTGATTAACCTTTAAGTCCAATAATGTACACACCAATTTTAAGCAATTTTAACTGAGGCTACACCTTATTTTCTTTTTGTGCATGTGCTACACTTTCTCGAGTACAAAATCTTACAATATGCACTAAGGTATTCATGATTAGCTAGTGAACAGTGGTGAGATGGTTATTTATGCCTTTCTCCAAAGGTTCAAGTCCTACAGTCAACGACATGTGACTTCAAGATCAAGACAAAATGATCAAAAACTATAAACATCTTTCCCACACAACATGCACTACAAAGCTTCAACTAGTAAAGTGTAATAAATAAGCTCATCCAAGCTAAACAAAGTACATAAACATGTTATGTAAAAATAAATTGACCAACCTTGATTTCAGATCCAAGAAAATAATGCAAAAACACATTTTGCTTCCTTTTTCCTTTTTTTTTTTTTAAAAAAAAAAAAAATAACAAAACACCCTAGAATGAAATGCATGAATGTGATGCAATGCAAATCTTAGAAACAGAGAAAACAAAAACCAAAAAACAATGGTCACAAATAGTAGAGCAATGAAGCACAAGGACCATGTCAGAAAGACTCACTTAGATTGAGTCTTTTGCATCCAAAACTTTTTAGATGCACCTCGAGCATTGGAGTTCTTATTCACATTAGAATGATTTCTAATTCCAGGATTGGAATATAGGTTAAGAGCCTTTACTAATTCACCAATAAGTACCATAAGATCTTGTGCTTGAGGTAAAGACACTTTTGGTTTGTTTGCTCGCTTAGCAGCTTGCAGCTTGTAACAGTTTGGACGAATGTGCCCAGACTTTCTACAAAAATGACAAACTCATGCAGGCTTATCGTGTGTCTTGCCCTTAGGAGGGTTAGGAGCCTTAGGTTTAGACTTATGAAGATCAACCCTTATCTTCCTAAGAGGTGTAACTTCTACTAATTTAGCCTCACTCATAGAGGGTTTGACAATCTCACTCACAGGGGGTTCGGAAGAAGAAGAAGGAACAAAGTTTGTGGAATGGGGTGTAGGCACAGAGATGCCTTCTACAAAACCTAAGCTAGTTTTGTCAAAGGGAGACTTTTGAACACTCAGGATGTGAGCAAGTTTGGAGCTCGCAGACCTATTAGTTTGTTTTTTAGCAACAGATAATTCAAGTTCCAAATTCTTAATTTTATCAAGCAAAAGCATGTTCTCAGTCTTCACATTATTCAACAATTCATTAGCATCAAACAATTTCACAAGCAAATTCTTCTTATCAAGTTCAAGAGATGCAATTTTCTTTAAGCCTAAATCAACACTCATAGCATCCTTTGCGGCAACTTTGCAAAGTTTATTATAGGCTTCTTGTAAATCTGTATCCTCAAATAGTTCCCCATCAGAAGGGTTCTCCTCAACAGAAACACTCTCATCAACTACAGCGATAGCAGTGAAAGCAATGAAGTTTCCATCCTCATCACTACCAGACTCATTGTCAGAAACTTCATCATCACTAAGGGTTACAGCCATAGCCTTACCCTTAGACCTCAAGAATGTAGGACATTCTGATTTCATATGACCATACCCTTGACATCCAAAACATTGTTGACCCATAGAATTATTAGAAGGTTGACCTACTTTTTCTCTAGGTTTTTCAGTGTTGTTAACCTTAGTGGGATCATTCTTCCTAAAATTTCTAAGTTCAGCAGTGTTTCTACCTCTTGCCCTTCTGTTATTGTTCCTAAGAAAGTTTCTAAATTTCTTGGCAAGGTAAGCAATCTTTATAGCAGAAAGCTTATCATCAAATCCACTTGCATCAACATTATCAATAGACTTGAAAGCCATTGATTTTGATTTGCCAGTCTTAGGTAGGTCCAACTCATAGGACTGAAGAGATCCTACAAGTTCATTAACAAGGATCGAGTTCACATCCTTGCTTTTAGTGATGGCAGTCACTTTGGATCTAAAATCCTCAGTCAAAGATCTAAGAATCTTTCTAACAATTTTAAGTTGATCATAGATTTCACCCAGATTATAAGCAGAATTAACTATATTGTTAAGCTTAGCATAGAATTCATCAAATGATTCATCATCAGACATCCTAATGCTTTCAAATCTAGTAGTTAATTGCTGCAATTTATTGATTTTAACTGCCTTTGTGCCTTCATGCACAGTCTGGAGGATATTCCAAGCAGTATGAGCAATCTCAACATTAGAGATTCTCTTAAATTCCTCCATAGAAACAACATTAAAAATAGCATTCATAGCTTTGTTATTAAAAGCGGCTGCTTCTTTCTGAGAAGTTTGCCACTCACTAATAGGAGTAGTGGGCTTCTCCCATCTGTACTCAACGGAGTTCCAGACTCTCTCATCAATGGATTTCAGGAATACTTTCATCCTTACTTTCCAATAAGCATAGTTATTCCTATTAAAGTGAGGTGGAATAACAAGAGAGTGTCTGTGTTCCATGACAACAGGGGTCAAGGATCAGCTCTTAGATCAAAAGATCTACAACAAGAGAGCAACCCGCTCTGATACCACTTGTTTGTTTTTAGACCCTTTAAACAGAACCAAATTAACCTAGTTATTTAGCCAAGTAATTAACTTAGGTAAATTATGCAGATCTAGGTTAACACAAATATCATATTATTGTAAAGTGCAGAAATAAAGAACACAACAATATGATAACCCAGGAAAACCAAACCGGTAAAAACCTGGGGAGGATTTAACCTAGCTATCCTCAAGGTAAAATGAATTCACTATGAAAGAATTGAAGTTTACACAATAGCGACTTAGACCACTAACATCCTATTCCTACCTCGAGTAGGAAACTTACTACCACGACCCCATGATAGCTCCAAGTCCACGGACTACTTCTTTCTTGAATTCCCAGTAAGTACAAGCACTCCCGCTTGTGTATCTTTAAGCTCTTTAGTGCAGCAATTGAATGATCATCAAGTTTTCAATGAAATCTCCTTCTTGCTAATCCTAAGCATGTGTGAAGGCAACCACCTCTCAGATCTCACAAGAGATTCATACACACCAAATAGAGCATCCTCAAAAACGTGGCTAGGGTTTCCCTTTTATACCTAGGGTAAAACATAAAACCCTACACGTCATATGGGCTTAGGGCTGAGTTGAAAATTCTACAGAAAAAAAATTATGCCCGACTTTCGATCGGTTGAGTCTAATTCTCGATCGATCGAGCCAGACCGAATTGCACAATGAATTCTGCAGCAGCTTGATTCTAACTTTACATAAAACACATACTTTGAGCAAGTCTAAAACAAGACTAAAAACCTGTTTTGATCATGGTTTGATAACAATACAAATTAGAGTTCTAATACATTAGTTCCTAAGTACTTAGAACCTAACAAGTTTTATAATTTTAAAATTTTTCGATTGCTTCAGATTTGTGTTTGAGCAGATATACATATCCATATCGAGAATAATCATCAATAAAGGTGATGAAGTATTCCATTCCTTTGTGTGTTTTGGTTCTCAAAGGTCCACAAATATCTGAGTGGATTAGTTCTAATAACTCTGAAGATTGCCAATGTTTAGTGAAAGGTTTCGCTATCATCTTTTCTTTGATACATGATTCACATACATCAAAATTTTCAATGTTTAAATTAGGTAATATATTAGTTTTACTCATTCTTTCTATTTTATTTTTACTTATATGTCCTAATCGAAGATGCCATAAATAAGACAAATTTGACACAATAGAATAATAGCAAACTGAATCTTTATTAAAAATATTATTGTCAAGTGCATACATATCATCAATTCTCACTCCTTTGAGTTTTATATTACCCTTACAAATGCTCACATGACTAGACTTCAACCTAATTTCATAACTTTTTTTATCTAGTACAGAAACAAAAATGAGATTCCTACGAACATCTAGTACATATAATACATTATTTAAAATTACAGCAATACCATTAATAGATAATCTACAGTTTCCTTCACCTAATACATCACTATAAGTATTATTTCTCATATAGACTTTTTGTTCTCCTAACTTCTTTTCCTTCAGATCAATGAACAATTCTTTACTTCTTGCTATATGTCGAGTCGCGGCTGTATCAATCCACCAATTGTCTGATAATGGCTCAATTATCATTGCTTCAAAAATGGTCATTATTATTTGCTTTATTCCATTGTTTTTGTTATTATTATAATTATGACAATTTTTCCTAATATGACCAAATCTTCCATAATGATAACAAGCATTTTTTGGTCTTCCATTATTTCTTTACTTATTTGGCCATCGTTTTTGGAATTTTCTTTTCTTATATGGAAATGATGTTTTTTTCCATTGTCACTTAAGAGGTTTGATTTAGGAACTGTTTGAGTCATCAACAAATTGTGAGTGTGGTAACTATATGATTCCAAGATGGTAGAAGGCTATTTAAAATGGTTGTTACTTGCATTTTGTCCGACACAAGATTATCTACATCGGCCAATTCTTTGGCTAAAAGTTCCATGGTATTAATATGATCACCTATATAATCACCTTCATTCATTCGTGTACTATTAAATTTATCCAACAATAATTGTACATGTGTGTCAGATCTTGGTCCATATTTAGCTTCTAATGCTTCCATCAATTCCTTTGCAGTTTCTTTATCTTCAAATAAAGGAATTATATTATCTTTTATATGGTGTAACATAGAAGCTTTAGCAAGTGAGTCATCCACTTCTTAATTATCTTTGGCTTTAATTCCTTCATTGTCATTTTTTATTTATTGGTATGTGTTTTGTTGTTGACAATGTATATAAAGTCCTCTCATGCGTCAATAAATATTTTATATGACGTTTCCATGATCGGAAATTAATGGCATTGAGAATTTCAATACGATTAGAATCAAATGAGGTTTTTTTTTTTTTTTTTTTTTTTCGATAGGAAACTGCGATTTTATTTCAATTCAAATAGAAATAGATACATCATGGGTAAGAGCTTACATTAAGAAGCAAGACGTCTCTTCCATCCATGCTACATAATTAACAATGCCTAAAGCATGTTTTGCCAATAAATGGGCTGGTTTATTACCCTGCCTACAAATGTGAGAAAAATCA
The DNA here is from genome assembly GCA_030021035.2 of Notholithocarpus densiflorus. Classification (NCBI taxonomy): domain Eukaryota; kingdom Viridiplantae; phylum Streptophyta; class Magnoliopsida; order Fagales; family Fagaceae; genus Notholithocarpus; species Notholithocarpus densiflorus. Next base: position 11,843,388 of record JARYZH020000004.1, read on the forward strand.
ACCCGACGAAACAGCCCACAAAAAACAAGTGCACTCGAAATGACTGATGCCATCAAGGATGGTGGGGATGAGTGACCACACACAGCATTATAAACTACCAAAGAATCCCCTTCCATAATGAAATCAGAGATACCTACATCCCTTGTAAACTGGAGAGCTACCTCAACTGCCTTCGCCTCCACCTCCAACGCTCCCAAGGGTGCATTTATCTTCTGGCTTAGAGCTGCTATGACCTGGCCCTGTTCATCTCGGATAAGGACACCAACTCCTGTTGATTTTTGTGTTTTGAAGACCGCTCCATCCACGTTCATTTTGTATCTTGCCATTGGTGGGGGAGACCACCTCACATCTTGACTTCTCGGTACCGGTTCCGGTGAAGAGTTCGCACTCCTATATTCTGCCAGGTATTGCGCACTCCATTTGACCAGAGCCTCACCCGTCTTCTTTGTCCCGCCATGGCGCACTTCATTACGATTTGCCCATATCGACCATGCTATAGTGACCACCGTGGCCACCTTGTCTTCATCGTTCTCCTCTAGCATCATCAGGTGCCATACCAGATCGAAGAAGGAGCTGATGGCAGACGGTTCAAAAGCAAACCTGAGTTTAGTGCATTGCCAAATCTGTCTGGCTCTCTGGCAGCTCCAAAATAGGTGACTCGAGTTCTCCAACCCGTCATTACATTCCTCACAACTATTAACGTCCAACACTTTTCTCCGCTTCAAATTCACCTTCATAGGCAAGATCTCTCGACAAGCTCTCCAAGTGAAATGTCGTATTTTATGAGGGACCGGTATCCACCAAATGCGCCTCCAGAAACTTCAAAGTCCACTACCATCAGAACTGGACCCAACATTATCAGATCGAGAAATCTCCATTGCTAACCTGTATGCACTACGAACACTAAATAAACCATTAGTTGTCGCAGCCCATATAAGCTTGTCATGCGGTAAATGAGTGCTTAAAGGAATGCTTTTGATAGTGTCTGCCTCATGGGGAAGAAAAAGGGCATCTATCACCTGCATTTTCCAACCCCACAGGTTCATGGGAAATCAGCTCACTAACCCGTAGATCAGCATGCATGAACAGCCTAGGGGACACCACCTTGAAAGTAGAAGATGACGGCAGCCATTTATTGTCATTGTAAAGTAAATATACCACCCAAGAAATATATTGAAAATGTGTTTAACGTAATAACAAAGTAAAACTAATAAACACACCAAACTCTTTATTATATAAGCAAATTAAGTACAATAAAAATACTTATATTGTCTTTGTTAAATATAAACACACCAAACTGGAAAATAAAACTAAAAAGTAAAATAAAACACACTTACATATAAGCACACTATTTAAAAGTAAATATATAACGACGCTTATAGTCATTCATGTGTCCTTTCCAATATACTCTTCTTGGGTTTTGCCACGGATATCCTCTAAATGATTCTACATACCTTCTCTTATATTGTGGGGATCTCAAATTGTGTCTTTGTCTTGTGGACCTGGATGACTCTCCTCTTTCAAATTTGCTAAAATTTCTTTTCCTTTTGTAAAGAGGATTGGGAATACCTTTGACTTGTTTACCTTTTGGATTTTTGTCAATTTGTGCTTGAAACTGTGAATGAACTTCTTTGTAATAATTATTGTTGTTGTAACTATTTTCAAAGTCAAGAGAATCCAATTTTTTATTCAAGTTTAGAGACTCAGGACAACCACGAATTGGACTCCAAGTGGGCCTTGATTTTGGGCTTGATTCAAGACTTGAATCACTCCAAGTCTTAATAGCTTTGCGAAGTGGGCTCGATAGTGGAGTTGGAGGCCTTATAGTCTTCCTGGCTGTTGCTCTAATACGTGGACCTGTTTTGGGTTGAATAAAAGGTTCAATAGGATTAGGATTGAATTTCTTTATTTCTTGACCTTTGGGATAATCTTGATAGATACTTGGAGAGTCTTGTTTGACTTTGCAAGCAAAGTTATCTTTATTGTTGGCAAAGGGACTCTGAGATGCAGATTGAATGAAGACAAAATCCTTTGAAGATTTGTTGAGATCTAAAGCACGAGAATATGAAACGGTGTCTCCTTGGGCAATTACTTTCTGAACCGGTGCTTGCTGAGTTTGATCTTCTTCACTTCTCTGGTCCTCTAACACAAATTTTTTAGCATCAACTTCTCCAAATGTTGTAGTTTTCTCAACCAAATCTGAAATTTTAAATGGATCACTTTCAGATGGGGTTACTACAATATTGAAATAAATTCGATCTGGATTCTCCGGATCAATCCAAAAATGGGTATTATCTTCTTTTTCAATTTCCAAATCGTTGATCTCAGTTTCCAGTTGATTCAATGTTTCTTCTTGTATCTTTTCTTGTTCAGTATAAGAATCCCAATATTTTTCTTGAAGAACAAAATCTTCATGTACTTGATGAATATCACCGGTGAACGGTAAACCACCAATTCTCACCCAAAACGGTGGTTCATCAGGATAGGCAATGTTTTGATGATAATTATAATAAGACACTGATGTCACTAAGCCTAATACCTGTCTACGAATTGTTTGAAAAATTAGTTTCAAAAATTCAATAGAGTGATTATAGGTTGTGGGTGAGGGTGAGGGTGGTGGTGGTGGTTGTGGAGTGTTTTTTCCCTCTGGAACCTGGCTTTGATACCACTGTTAGGCCCAATGCGACCATGAATGAGAAGTCCTGTATTTATAGACTTTTCATGTTTCTTGGGAAAAGATATGTCTATTTACCAAGATATTCATCTTATATAAAAGTCACATCACTTTTATAAACAACTAACTTTAACGCTTAATTAATTTTTTGCTTTGGTTGGTGAAGTAACATCATCCACCAAGTGGGTGTTATTATATAGGTGAGGGTGCACTATATTATGATACGATCACTTATCACTATTATATGCTAACAAATTGAACACCACATCCATTCTCTACATATCTGCCAAGAGCTTCTAGATGTCTTCTACAAACATTCGCATCTCCCAAGCCATATATAGCCATTGACTGCCATAGATCTCATTTCCAAGCTCCATTTTTCCATTGCTCTCTATTGTGATGTTGATGAAGGAAGCGTTGAATATATGCCAGAATGGAAATTAGATATTTATACTATTTTCAATTTTATTAAGGATATGGGAAGAGGAGAAGGCATGCACATTTCAAGAGTTGAAGGAAATGTAATGGCTAATTAATTATATGAGTGCAATAACTAAATGACAAAGTTTAGCTACAAAATTGGTTGTAACCTAAGGGTACAATCTTACTCAATATCTTTTTATTGGAGATAAACTTGACAAATTCACCATTGGATTACATCTTCTTCTTATATTATCTATGCTTGCAAAATTTCTAGAAAATTAAATATCAATAGCTATGTCATCATTAAATTATTTAAATTGCAAGTTTTTGTAATTTAAAATTATGTATAAAATATAAGTTTATAGATCATATAATAAACAATATCCGATCACATAGTAAACAATATCTGATTAACACAAAATTTGATATATGTATTAAGAACATAAAGAATATGCAATTCAATGCTAAACTTTCAAAATATATAATAATGCTTATTTTAAACTTTATAGTTTATACTATTTTCAGTTTTATTAATGATATGGGAAGAGGATAAGGCGTACACATTTTGAGAGTTGAAGAAAATGTAATGGCTAATTAATCATATGAGTGCACTAACTAAATATGTAGATTGAATAAAAAAAATTGTAGATGAAAAAAAATGAGAGAACAAAATCAAAGGTGGGTTAATAGAATCCATTTAAGTTGTATTTATTGCTTTTTTTTTTTCCACTTGAATCGTAATGGTCATGGACATGGACAACCTTTTTTCCAATTTTAAGCATTGTACTACCGCGCACCCTTGGCACGATAGTCACTCCACAAGTATAAGTGCTTGTGAGATGTGGGGGGACAAAGACCGGGGTTCAAGTTTCTAGGAGAGAGCTTCACACACATATACATTTAAATTAGGCTAAAGTAGAATTTCTATCTTGTATAAAAAAAAAAAAAAAAATTTTTGATCATTGTAATTGCGTTGTCTTTCCATTTATGTTGTATTAATTGCATTTTCTTTTCCACTTGAATTTTATAATTGCTACACTTATGGACAACTGATTTATTGCTGCCAAATGTTTCCAATTTTTTGCGTTGTAATTGCAGTGTCTTTTAATGCTCCTGTCATATTGTAACACTTAAATCTTTTTTGTTTCCCCCCACAAATTGAAGTGTAATACCAAAGAACAATACATTGCAATTAAATTGGCAGTTTTTTGTAAGGCAAAAGGATGTGTATTATTGTATTGTATTAATTCAACATTCACTTCTTTAATGAATAGGTATGGTGGTACATGTCATTGTAATTAGCTTAGATAGAAGGACACATGTGCATCTTCTAGTTTCAGAATCCAACTTTTATAATATATTATAAATTGTTTATGTCGAACAAGGTACTCTCCCATCCTATGTTTAAGTCAACAAACATAGGGTCTATGATCTCTAGTACAAGTATAAATAGACTTCTAGTACAAATCAAGTTTTCTATTTATACTCTCCTATTCTATGTTTAAGTCAACAAACATAAGGTTAAACCTTAATAGAAGACTTGATTTGTATACAAAATAGAATTGAACTTGAGACTACATTATTAGGCTAATATATAATATATCTCAAACAGTTGTTTTTTTGGAATTTATGAGGGTACCCATCAGTTGCCCCCCATTCCCAAACCTAATCGTATACTTGTCTCGAGCTTTGGGAATCTGTCCCTCCCCAAAATCTGGTGATAGTTTTCTTAGGAAATGTGGGAGGCACATCTGATATTGCCTTGCCTTCATGGTAACTAGATGTGATGTGAAAGTGAAAGCAACCATTTTAGTTTGACATTTTCCCATGGAGGTCGTTCCCCTTATCCCATGTTTGACTGATATTTAAGGGTCTGTTTAGATACCGTTTATTGTTAAAAATTAAAAATTGAAAATTGAAAATACTGTAGTAAAATAATTTTAAAATGTGTAAATAGTGCCGTGAGATCCAGTTTTAAATTTTTTTTTCTTTTTTAAAATATATGTAGGTCTCATGAACATTGCACAGGACCCATTAAAAATACTGAACTCTAAAAACTTTCCGTTTAAATTTTTAGCGTTATCTAAACGTGCACTTACTTAGCAATTTAGCACGTATTCCTTGAAAGCCCATATTCCAGTACATGGATTTTCCATTAGAGGTTCAAAGTTTAAACCAAAATATATAAAGGGTCAAGCCTAAAAAACAGAGTTTCAAGCCCCCATGACGGAACAAACAAAAGTCAAACCCAAAATTTCCTCTATTTTACGGCCACTAGACGAAGAATCAAACAAAAAGATTCTGGAGAAAAGAAAAGTAAAATAAAATTAAAAAAAAAAAGAGAAAATAAATTCTCTCCAACGAGCACTAAAGAAGAGGAAGAGGAAAAAAAAGAAGAAGATAAATTCAATTACTTGATATAAGCTAAAAAAGAAAAAATAAACAATGCAAAGATAAAGAAAAGTTGAACCCCAATTGAATGCGAAAAAAGAGAAAGAAAATCATACGACAAAGGCTAAAAAGTTCAAATAAAGAATGAAAAGATAAAATAAAAAAAAAAAAAATTTAAAAAGAAAAAGGAAAGAGTATGGCAGTGGCTTTTACTTTTCTTTTCTTTTTTGATAGAAAAGAAAAATAAAAAATAAAAAAGTGTCTACAGTCAGAGTTATGTTTACTATCCTACCCACTTAAATTATGTTATGCATAGCATGGGACCACTTAAAAACTAGGTAGGAACTTTAAGCCCTAAAGGAGACATACCACTATTTGAACCTACAACCTTAAACTCTCAAAGATGATTGAGAGCAAAAACTTCCTACAATTATACCATCTCCTTGAATGATGAGTAAAATAATCCCACAGGTTAAAAAAATCTGATCAAACCAACCGGTTCAATCAAAAATCGAACCCTTAAATAATCTGATATAAATCAAGCCAAAAACTAGTAAAAACCAAGGCCGAATCTAATTTCGAACCTTTGACCGTTTTAGTTTTTAAAATAAAACCACAGTTAGGTGGGAGGTACCAGGTACTAGGTACTAGGTAGGAAGCTGCAGTTGGCCTTTTTTTTTTTTTTTTTTTAATAAAAAAGGGTTCCAATAGACAAAAAAGGGGCCGTACAAAACTAGGAAATTAGTAGAGTTATAAAAGGAGTAGTAGACTAAAAAATAGAAGAAATAGACTACTAGTAGTCTAGTAGTAGTCGTCAAATAATCATAGACGAAAAAAACTTGTGTTGTATATACTTTTTTTTTGCCTTAAACGCAAGCAAAGCATAACCCAAATTAACAAGCCAATTCAATTCTCACGCTAAAACAGTTACTCACATTACACAACTTTCTTCTTTCTTCTTCTAGAGAGAGAGAGAGAGAGGGGAATGGAGGAGCGACCGGTTAGAGTATATGCGGATGGAATCTATGATCTCTTCCACTTCGGCCACGCCCGTGCTCTCGAGCAAGCCAAGAAACTGTCTGTATTTACTCTCTTTATTTTCAGTTTGTTTCCCGGGAAAACTTAAAAAGAAAACAGCTTTTCCGGGGAATTTGTTGGTTTTTTTTAATGGGTTTCATTATTTTTGGAATTTGATCTATTTTTCTGACAATTGGGTTGCTTAATTTTCATTAGGTTTTGCAGAATATATAAGAGATTTCTGTGTGTGTGTGTGTGTGTGTATGTGTGTGTGTGTTAATGAATTGTAAGTTTGTTATGGGCTCAGTAATTTTGATGCTAAATGTTGAGTTGCAGTTGAATTGCTCCATACTCATTGTGTTCTATTTCTATGTGCAAATTTGGACATTAATATGATATGATTATCAATAAGAGAAAAGATGGTGGATATCTTTTCCCGGAAAAATTTTGTTCCTTTACTTGATGGGCTTCATTAATTTTGGAATTTGAGTTTGTTTTAAGGGCCCAATTCATGATGAATTGTAAGTTTATCATGGGCTTAGTAATTTGATGCTGAATTGTGGATTTTCCATGTAAATTATTTGGTGAAGATTGATTGGTAAATGTACTTTATGTAATAATATAAGGGTTTGTTTGGACGTCCTTTGATAATTGAATTGCCCCATCCTGATTGTGTTTTGCAAATTTTTTCATTATATCATATCATGATCAATAAGAAGTATGGTGGATATTGAAAAGTTTTGAAGTACTGTAAAAATTTTGACATGGGAATTTCATGTTAATAAAAAATTTCATCTTATAATGATAACCCAATGGTCTTTTTTTGTTTTTTTTTTTAATAGCTTATTTTCAGATGATGGATTTGTTGGTTTAGATATTGTAGTAAAAAGATTGGGGAATTCAATTGCAATGGGGTGTCCAAAGATGCCTTCCTTGAATTTATAATTAAATTTTCGTCCCTCTTGTGTGTGATTCTGCTTTACCGATTTCTAGGTTTCCTTTGCATCGTTCCGTATCCCGGTGAATTTTTATATTGTGAAGTGTAAGTGAAGGAAATTTTGTGCAGCCAAAAATATAGCCTATCGAATTTTCTTTTATTTTCAGTCTGAAAAGAAACATGCTTGCTTTGAAATTTGGGTGAAGTTTATTTAACTTTACACTGCTTTCCACATTGTTTAATGCCTAGGTTTCCAAATACTTATCTGCTTGTTGGATGCTGCAATGATGAACTCACCCACAAGTTTAAGGGTAAAACCGTTATGAATGAGAAGGAACGTTATGAATCTCTCCGCCACTGCAGGTTGGTCTATGTGTTTTTTTTTATAGATTTATGTTTTCATTCATTTAGCCTCTGTTGGTTGCTCTTAAAACATGGGAAAATGACAACTTGCAGAGTCTTAAGAAGATTACTTCTTTTGCCTCCCTTCCTTTCCTCCCTTTAAAAAATAAAAATAAAAAAGAAAAAGAAAAAAGAGAAAAGGGGTGAAAAAAAAAAGGAAAGAAGAAAAGTTTTAGGTCACACAACTGAACCCAAAGGTTGCATGAGGTGTACTGCAGTGCTTTTCAGAGTGGAGCTTTTGGCGGATCATTTCACTCTTTGCACAGAGAAGGTTGTCTAAGGTACTTTCAGACCACTACCCAATTCTGTTGGAGGGGGGGAGTCATTGGAGAGGTAGAACTCCTTTTCGTTTTGAAAATACGTGGTTGAAGGCGGAGAATTTTGTTGATAAAGTAAAAACCTGGTGGGCATCCTATTTGTTCCTAGGCAACCCGAGTTTTATACTAGCTAAGAAGTTGGCAGCCTTGAAGTTGGACCTAAAAAAATGGAATGAAGCGGAGTTTGGCAATGTCACTTTAAAGAAACAGCAGTTATGGAACAAATTGAATGACTTGGATGTTAGAGATGAGACTCAACCTTTAACAGTTGAGGAGAAGTTAGAACAAGTTAATCTCTGTACTGAGATTGAAAAGCTTACTCTTTTAGAAGAGATTAGTTGGAGGCAAAAGTCTAGGATGCTACACTTGAGGGAGGGGGACGCAAGTACAAAATATTTTCATAGAATGGCTAATTCCAATAGAAGAAATAACGGTATTGAGAGCCTTATGGTTGATGGAACCTTGTCTTCTGATCAAGGTATGATTGCTGATTGTATTACTCAATTCTTTATGAATTTATACTCGAAGCAGCAAGTTGTTCGATCTTTTCCAGAAGTCTTGGTATTTCCTAGGATATCCGGTGATAATGCTGATTGGTTAGACAGACCCTTTGAGGAGGCAGAAATTTTTGATGTCATACAGAATTTTAATGGTGACAAAGCACCTGGACCTGATGGATTTCCAATGGCCTTCTTCCAAGCATGTTGGGGTATTCTCAAAACTGATCTTATGGCTGTTTTTCACCATTTTTTTGCTAAAGGTCAGTTTGAGAAAAGCTTGAATGCAACGTTCATCACTCTCATCTCTAAAAAAAATCCAGCAATTGAAGTCAAGGATTTTTGCCCCATTAGTCTTGTTGGGGGGGTTTATAAAATCATTGCTAAGGTCTTAGCCACTAGACTTCGCACGGTCATGGAAGATATAATTTCTCCTTCTCAAAATGCTTTTGTGAGGAACAGGCAGATTCTTGACCCTGTGCTTATTACTAACGAATGCCTCGACAGTAGAGTGAAAACTGGTTTGCCAGGGATACTTTGCAAATTAGATGTTGAGAAGGCTTTTGATCATGTCAACTGGGGTTTTCTTATGCAGTTACTAGAACGGAGTGGGTTCTCTGCTAAATGGAGGCAATGGATTTTCTTTTGTATATCTACAGTTTGCTTCTCTATCTTGATAAATGGCACTCCTTGTGGGTTTTTTGAGAACTCTAGGGGGTTGAGACAAGGTGACCCATTGTCCCCTTTGTTGTTTGTCTTGGTGATGGAAGCCCTTGGGAGAATGTTGGATAAGGCTGTCCATGATGGTCACATGTCAGGCGTTGGTGTAAGTCGTTTAGAGGGAAGATCTTTGGAGGTGTCACATCTGCTCTTTGCAGACGACACTTTAATTTTTTGTGATACTGATTTGGATCAGGTTTTGTTTCTCCGTATGATTCTCATTTGGTTTGAGGCGGTTTCTGGTCTGAAGATAAATTTGGGCAAGTCAGAGCTGGTTCCTATTGGTATGGTGCATAATCTTGACTTATTGTTGAATGTCCTTGGTTGTAAACAAGGTACCCTTCCAATGAAATATTTAGGCCTTCCTTTGGGAGCTAAATGCAAGGATAAGACAATTTGGAACCCAATTCTGGAGAAGATAGAACGGAGATTAGCAGGATGGAAACGTTTGTACTTATCCAAGGGAGGTAGAGTACTCTATCTAATTTACCCACTTATTTTCTATCTTTATTTCCTATTCCTGCTTCTGTGGCTAACCGAATTGAGAAACTTCAGAGGGATTTTTTATGGGGTGGCATTGGTGATGAACCAAAATTCCATTTGGTTAAATGGGCTACTGTTTGCACTCCCATTGCTTCGGGTGGTTTGGGGATAAGAAATGTAAGACTTTTTAATGAAGCTCTGCTTGGGAAGTGGCTATGGAGATTTGGGATGGAGAGGGCTGCCTTTTGGAGGCAAGTGATAGCCGTGAAATATGGTTGTGAATGGGGTAGTTGGTGTACTAGGCCTACTAATGGTCCATATGGTGTTGGCTTGTGGAAAAATATTAGTCGGGGATGGCCTACTTTCTCTTGCCACATTCTATATGATATTGGGGATGGGTCTAGGGTGAAATTTTGGCAAGACTGTTGGTGTGGTGAAACATCTCTTGCAGTCAGCTATCTTGAATTGTTTAGATTTAGCCGAGATCAAGAGGTTAGTGTGGCTGAGGTTATGAAGTTTGATAACGGAATCCTATTTTGGGATGTAAGTTTCTTTAGGGGTGTGCATGCTAGGGAATTAGAGGCATTGGCCAATTTCATGGATACCATATATGGTGCGTCGGTTAGAGGGCTTGGTGAGGATAAGATGTGCTGGAAATCTGTTAGAGAGAAGGGCTTCACGGTTAGGGATTATTACAATCTCTTAGTGGGCTCTAATGACTATTGCTTTCCTTGGAAAAGCATTTGGAAGCAGAATATTCCTTCTCGAGTAGCTTTCTTTGTTTGGACTGTTGCTTTAGGGAAATGCTTAACGATTGACAATTTACGAAGAAGGAAGGTTTGGATATTAGACTGGTGCTACACGTGCAAGTGTAATGGGGAATTAGTTGATCATCTTTTTCTTCATTGTCCGGTTGCAATGGATATGTGGGCTATGGTGTTCGGGTTGTTTGGAGTGAGCTGGGTTATGCCACAATCTGTAGTGGGGCTTCTAGCATGTTGGCAAGGCTGTTTTGGCCGTCATCAAAATGGGTATATATGGCTTATGGTTCCCCATTGCTTATTGTGGTGCCTTTGGAGGGAGAGAAATAATCGGTGCTTTGAAGATAAGGAGAGATCCATATCAGACTTAAAGCTATTTTTTTTTAGAACTTTAATGGATTGGTTGGCTGCATTGCGGAATTAATCCTTTTCATCCTTTCTTGATTTCTTAGATTCTTGTAATTTTTGTTCTTGATTGTTTGACCCCTTGTACACTCCTTGTGTACTAGGGTGTTCCATTTTTTTGAGATCAATAAACTTTTACTTATCAAAAAAAAAAGAAAAAAAAGCTTTGTTTTTCAGAAGTGAGAGAATGTTAAATTTTGAAAACCCTAGAATACCTCACTCTATGCCAAGTGCCATAACTAACTTTGATCTTAGTCCTACAACTAGTAGACGTATCAACTAAAAACAAAATTCGAAAAGCATATCCTTTGCCTTTTGGTGGTTATTGTAGTATTTTTGCTTTTAGAAAAAACCAAGTTTAACTGAAACTAAGTGAAAATCAATGGAAACTAGAAAACCAAAGTTAAGAGAAACTATTTTTCTTAATTATAGTCCAAAAGAAAAAGTCCCTTTCTCTCAATACAAAGAGGAAACAATGTGATCTCACTGTTCACAGTTCCAAGGGTTGAGAGTATTGGTAATTGATAAAAGAATCATCAGAGTTGAGGTTACAAGAAATTATCTGTAGAGGTTATGGATAACTGTGGTTATTGCTTTCAGTCTGAAATAGCTTCCTCTTATCTGTCAAGTGCTTGCAAAACAAGGTTGATTTTAATTTGATAGCTCTTTGGAGCATCAGCGGCTTTCTTTGATTTTTCGTTTTGTGAGTTGGACTCATCTTGAGTTCTTTTTCTCAGCTAAGGTTATTTGTTAAGGTCTAGGAGTTACATCTAATAGTTTTTCTTCTCAAGCCCATATATGACCTTTAAAAGAAAGAATTAATCTGCCTTATTTTTTAAGCTTATTATTATTATTATTTTTTTTATGATATCATGTTTATGTTGCTAGAAGTTGAGTTGGTTTATGGAGCTTTGTTAGGATTTTAATGATATCCTATATACTTTATTGGGGTTTGATGGTGCTGGATTTGTGCACTCAGTGAAATAGCGTTATCCTACTAGCAGAATTTCATTGTGGTTTTTAGCTACTAGACCTGAGAATCAAGGTATTTATATGTTTTGTTGACAAGATATTTAAAGATGAATAATAAAGAAAAGTACCATAGTAGCACAATGTGTCATGATGAATCCAACACTCTACCTGTCTCTGTCAGAGCTTAGGGTAGCTTCTAAACTAAGCCAAAGACTTATAGGAACAGTTTTAATGCATCTTGATTGCTAGTTGATTCTTGAATAATATATGTTCAGTATCATACTCAATTAACATTTTTGTATATTTGGATTAGAGTGCATGAATAACGATTTTTTATGCTTGATGCAGATGGGTTGATGAGGTTATCCCTGATGCACCATGGGTGCTTACACAGGAGTTCATTGACAAACATCATATTGACTATGTTGCACACGATTCTCTTCCGTAAGTATAACCAACCCGAGATAAGATACTTTCAATGCTTTTTAGCTTAGGATTTTCTAAAAATTTTTAGGTGCTGAAAATTTCGCATGTTTCATTTTCCCTGGCTTCAAATTCTAATCTTCTAGATTATTTGTTAACATGAAGGGGAGGTCAAGGGAAAGGAAAGGGAGGGGCCTGAGGGGAACATTATCTCCCTTTGGGTCTTTGGTTGCATTGAAGGAATCGGTTTGGAAGGAAAATATTGTCACAGCACTACAATTGTTAAACACTGAAACTGATGCTTTTACTCTTCTCTTATTTCCACTTCCTCCCAATTTGGGAGAAAAGAAAAAAAGAAAAAAAGAAAAAGATGGGCCTGTAGTGGAAGGGAATCCTTTTATACCCCTTCCCTTTCCACCCAACCAAGCAAAGGAAATTTACTATTGTTCTTTTTACATCCTCTTTTTTTTTCCTCTTTGATTTTCCCTCATGCTAAACATAATGAAAGAGAAAAAATATGGCCTATGTGTATAGCAAATGAATGGTGTCTTGAATTTGGGTAAAATAAAAGAAAGTTTCACTATGGTCTACATGAAATTTTTTTTTATTCATAATTTAGTAATGATTATTCAGAACATGGCCATGGTCTTCAATAGTTGAATAGCTTACTACTTTTTCATTGATAAGTTATACACGCACCCAATGAATTTCGTTCCCATGATCTCACCCTCCATTCCAGCTTCTTTATGATTTTTGTTGCCATAAATCCCTAGATAACATGATATTTAATCTCTAGATAACATGATATTTGTGCATTCCAGTATATGATCTCATGGAAATATATTCAAATATGTATCTGAAAATAGTGGAAATAGTTGTATATTTTTGAAATGATTTCTTATAGCCTGATTACTAACTTCTGTAACTTTTCTATCTTAAGTTCACTATGTCCTCAAGTATGTTAATTGTCTATTCTTTGCCTGAGAGTTGTAGTTATGCTGATGCGAGTGGAGCTGGAAACGACGTCTATGAATTTGTAAGTCTGTGCGATGACTGAACTCTATGATTATATGCTTTTTTAATCATTGGGTAATTTCTTCCCCTTGCTCTTCTCCCTCCTCCCTCTTTCTTATAGTAAGACTATAGCTTAACATGATGTAACATATTAATAATCTGAACTGAACTTATTCACAAAAAAAAAAAAAAAAAAAAAAGAAAAAAAGAGAAAAAGAAAAAAGAAAAATCTGATTTAACTAGATAAGGCATATTTATATATTTCCTGTTTAATCTATTGCTACCAGGTCTTTGTTATCCATTTCATCTTGCATCTTCCTCTTCTCAATCTTTGTTTTTCATCTTTCTTGTTGTCACTGTTTCCTCAATTGTCTGGTCTTTGATAAATGTGTGTATCCAAATATTTTAGCTAATTTTTTTTTTAAAGTATTCTGTTACCAACTGGTCCTACTCTTGCTACTGCAGTTCCAATAATTTCCACATGTTATGGATATGTTTCTTGGTTTCTTGATTGTCTCATCATTCTCCACCATAAAGTTTTGATGGTCTCATTCCAATATGTTAACATAAATCTATGATGCAGGTTAAGTCCATTGGGAAATTTAAGGAAACAAAACGGACCGATGGGATATCTACATCTGATATTATAATGAGGATTCTCAAAGATTACAATCAGTATGTGATGCGTAATTTGGCCCGTGGATATACAAGAAAGGACCTAGGTGTTAGCTATGTCAAGGTGTTTTCTTGTTCATATATCATGTTTATCTACTTCTTTAAGATGGTTGATCCAATGCATGAACTGATCTCTATCATGCTATTTCTTGCTATCAGGAAAAGCGGCTTAGAGTGAACATGGGTCTGAAGAAATTGCAGGAGAGAGTGAAGAAACAACAAGAGAAAGTTGGAGAGAAGGTATGTTTGTTGTGATGCTGAAATCATTATAAACTGGCATTGTATATGCATCTTCTGCTATGATTACTTGGAACATCATGCAAAATATCTTAGTGTTACAGCATGGATTATGTTCTATGATTTTTTTTTTTGGGTCCTCGTTAGGATTGTTGGGTATTTACAATCTTGATAGTTTAAAATAAACATACCTAGGTGGGTTCTAGTTGGTTCAACTCATAAAGTTTTTTGTTGTCGAATATGGAACTTGAGTTTGAATTCTGCTTATACCAAAGACCAATTGGTGTCTTGGGTTGATGATAAAGAGCAATAATCATGTAGCGGACACTATTGGTTCAAATCCTATTGTCTCTATAAAAAAATAATAATAATAACAATAATAAACATGCCTAGGATGAGGGGAAGGAAAAAGAAAATTGCAATAGGCATGCATGGTAACCCGAAAGATATTAATCTCACACTGTAAATATGAAACTCATGTACCCTACAGGATTTAAGTACTGTCTAGAATGCTTGCTTGCTGGGATCACCGTTTTCTAGAAGAGACAAAAAATCACTAATAATTAATGTCAACAGTTGTTCCAAATTTGTTAGTAAATTTCAAAAGTGATGTAGATGACCTAATTTTCAAGGGGAATTAGTGTTTGGAAAATAAAAGAAAAAAGAAATAAAACTTAGGAGTCATGACCTAAGGTTGCCTGGAGTTAGTACCATGCGGTGGTAATAGGGGTAAACCTAGGAATTAGGTCATAGGTTGCTTGGGATTGGGTCCAATTAGTGGAAAGTAGGGCTATCCATGGGCTGGTTCGGATTAGGTTTAGGGTCAACCTGTCACCCGACCTGCTCAAGTCAGGGTAGGTGGATCTCCAACCTGCTATCAACTGTATGGTCGGTTGAAACCAAACTTGTCGGTTCTTCAGTTGGATGGGTCATTTTTCTTCGGGTTATCGGATTTGAAGGAAAAACAAGAGAAATGAAACAGAGAAAGAGATTGAACTAGAGAAAGAGATCGATTCAAATGGTCCACAAACCCAAAGACTACAACAAGAGAGAGATGAGAGCACAAACAGAGAAAGAGAGAGAAATCAAAACTCACAACAAGATTTAAAACAACAAGACCAGTAGACCACAAATCCAAAGACTCTGAAAGGGAGAAAGGGGGAGAAATAAGATTGAAAATCATTCTTGAGAGAGAGAGAGAGAGAGAGAGAGATATGAGACTCCATTAATGACGGAGAGTCAGCGAAGGTGGCAAGTTGGCGACAACAGTGAGTTGGCAATGGCGGCGGGCAAGTAAGGAAGGCTAGGTTTCTTGTCTATATGCCACTTGCAGTTAGCACCAACCTTTTGAAGAAAACTTACTTCCTAATTTTATTAATCCTTGGTCAACCTGTCTATAATAGTGAATTTCGGGCCTTCAATTGGACTCCCAAATTATATCAATCATGGAAACAAATTACTTGTAACCATTTTTTTTAGATAAATCAGGGAAATAACTTGTAATCAATTGCATCACATACAGCTACAAATTGTAGTAAAACCTGCTGATGGGATTTTATTTTATTTTATTTTATTTTTGTTGCTGACTTGCAGATACAAACTGTAGCAAAAACTGCTAGAGTACATCGTAATGAATGGGTGGATAACGCAGATCGCTGGGTTGCTGGATTTCTTGAGATGTTTGAAGAAGGTTGCCATAAAATGGTCAGCTCTCTCTCTCTCTCTCATGCGCGTGCACACACACACGGGCTTCATTAAATAAATAGTTTTTGCACACACAAGCTGATGCACCTAAAGTTAGTACTGATTTATTTTTTGAGATTTTAACATTTGTTTTGGGCTGACATCAGGGAACAGCCATTAGAGACCGAATACAAGAGCGGCTTAGGGTGCAGCAGTTAAAAGGACTTATATATGATGAGGAAGTTGACGATGAGTACTATGAAGACTCTGAAGAAGAAGAAGAAGAAGAATACTATGACTATGAAGAGGAAAAATGAGTTGCTCTTTTATGGGGTGCTGATTTTGTTCATGGTGTCAAAAGCATAGTAGTTTCTATTAACCTCTACTCGGGTGATCTTCCTGGCAGATACAGGATAGACTTAAGCTTGGAAACCAGTTAAAGGCTAGCCTGGATCTTTCATATTCAGTTATTAGTATATGCATATCTGGTTTGAGCAAAGAAGATTAGTATATGCATATCTGCTTTGAGCAAAGAAAAGCAGTTGCGTGTTGGAAATAGCTCGTGATAACATATGTATGGAAAAAGGCAAAACTTGTGTGAATGGTTTTGGAAGTGGTATTGATTTGTATGTAAGGTAAAAAATACTTAAAACTTTTGAAAGTTAGACCAAGCAAACCAAACTTTATTAACTTGCCTTTTTACCCAAAGACCAAAGTCAGCAATAAGGCTCACTATCCAAAAAACCTAAACCTTCCCCACACAACACTTTCTTATCTCACTTTTCCATATTTTCTCATTTTCAACTAAAGCCCTCTAAGCAAAAAGGAAGACAAGGGAAACACGAAAAGAGAGAACATTTCAAACATTCATACAAGCATACAATCAGCTCTCACAAGTCACACCACACATAGGTCATTAGTTACTATCTTTAATCCCTTCTTGACTCATATACAAAGGAAACCATCTTCACTCTACTTCAATTCACTTCACTGCACTAAAAAGACCCTTCAAGTAAAGAAAGTTATTCATGAAGGAAGAGCCCAAATTCCTTTGGTTGTTGATTAATTAGAGGATTTGATCCATTAACCCTAATCTTTTGAAGCTTTATGTATGAACTCATAATAGTTTCTTGTTTTATAACCACTAGATTCACAATTATTCTTCCCACTGAACTTGTATTATTTTGCTATCATTTTATTGTTGAACTCGAAACCATTATTGTTGTTGAATTTGTATTGCTTTACTGCTTTTTTTACCACTGGACTCATAAACTGTTTTTGACATTAGAAATAGTTGATAAATTACTGTTTCTCTACCTCCGAATGTGTATTGTTTAAATATTACTTCAACATTGAACTTGTGTTGTTTTATTAATATTTATCGTTGGATTCACGAATAATCGAGAACTGTTTTGCTTAACTTTTATTTAACCTCTAGACTTGCTTTATTCTATTCACATTCACTGTTCAAGAATTAAAAAGTTACCAAAATTCAAGAATAAATTTATAAATAAAAAGGAAAAAGTTTAGTTACAAACTTAATTGTAATTAATAGTTACAATTCCTACTAAAAAAAATTAACATTATTATATATTTTGAAAATCTAACGGTTGGATTACATGTTTTTTATGTTCTTAACACGCATGTCAAATTTCGTACAAATTAGATGTTATTTACAATTTGATTTATAGAATTATTTTTTGTGCATAATTTTAGATTATAAAAACTTAAAATATAAACTTTTAATTGATCACATAACTATTAATTTTTTATCTTTTGAAAGTTTTGCAGGCATAGAGTATATAAGAAGAAAATGCAATCCAATGGTGGATTTGTCAAAATTCAATTCTAATAAAAAGATATTGAATGGAGTTATAGCCATTAGTTATAATTAACCAAGTTTATAGTCAAACTTTGTCCTAATGGGAAATAACACTAGCATATACTCCATGTTAATAAAATATGAATAAGAGAATATACAAAAATAAAATAAATTTTTCTTAACACATTCTAAACCAATCATCTATCAAATGGAACTCAACTTTTCTAAAATCCTAAAAATCATCTATAATCAATTTTGTATTAAATTAATAGCAATTTTATTTTAAATGGATAAAATCAAGGAGTCCCTTAGAAAAATATCTTCTTTTTTTTATTTTTTTTCAAATCCCAAATTTGACAATATTCATAACCAAAAAAAAAAAAAAAAAAAACTTGTTTCGTAATTGCAGTAGAAACTTGAATAATAAACACGTACAAACACTATTATTAGGAAAAATAATTTGTTTACGAAAGAGTTTTAATTGCATGAAACATCAAAAATAATATTTTTAAAAAAGTTTTATATCAAAAGGTTTTTCAAGACTTCAAATATTTATTATATAATTATAATATAGATTAATTTTTGGGGAAGGGTGTGGTGGTTAACGTAGAATTGTCCTTGATCAAGATTATGATATCTTACTATGTGACTAGTAACTACACGTAAAAATATTTTAGCTTTCTCAACATTAGAATTGGACTTAGAAATTACATCAAGACTATTTTTCTGTTCCAATTATAAATGTGAACCAAAAAAAGGGTTTGTTTGTTTGTTTTTGTTTTAGTGTTCCTGAATCCTGATAATGTCGTCAATCTGACAAACTTTTGAAAAAAAATAAAATCATAAGTGTGAAACTAAAAGAATTAATGAGGCATAACTAAAGTATAGGTTTTATAAAAAAGAATTAGTTCTATTTACCCATGTGGAAATACTTTCTTGAATCTTGATATTCTTAAACCACAAATTATAACACTTAACTAGGAAACAAATGAATTCATAATGCCTACGAGGAAACATGTAGGGTACCTATATTCCACCAACGTCTATTATTTGCACTCACATCATCAAGTGGATGCTGCATATTCAATGGTGTCAATTATTTATTGTCAAGCAATGAAAGAACCACCCTAACCTAATCTAGTATGTTCCAACATTTTCCATGTTCTTGGATTTGATTTCAAGCTCTCAAGCATGAGGATGAGGTTGAGGATGATGCTGGTCCAAAACTAGAAATAGAGATCTTTGCATTTTCTTCTCTATTTTTGTTTTTCACGGGTTCTGAGAATTAGGGTTCGTTCATCACACTCTCGCCATGTACAATGTGGATTATATAGTGATTTTTTCCATCAAGAAAAGGAAAAGAAAAGAAAATAGACTAGATCAAATTTTCATTAGCCACAATTTGGGTCCTTTAACCCAAATGGACTTCCGTGGCCGTGCAACTGATTGTCCTTGAGAATGATGGTAGTGGTGTCTTCCATAATAACACATTTTGCAACAAATTGTACAATCCAACTTTGCAACTATGAGACAACTTTTAGATTGTTATCCATATGCTTTAGTCAACATAATGCTATAACACCATAAGGAAAATAATTATTGCCTTGTAATTATTTATTTATTTATTATAAGTAATTAAATAGATCAAAAAGATTATTTCAATTGATTATAAATTTTCAAAAAAGAAAAAGAAATATGTCCAATAAAAAACAAGCTAAAAGAAAATAAAGAGACCACATGTCTCCTTCAAATTCTATGAAACCATAATGAAGTATAATCTTGGGTATATAGTTCCCCCCAACAAGTCAACATCAAAAGAGAATCCAAAGCATTATTCATATAGGCATACCATTTTCATTTGGAATTGATATATCCATGGTTCAAATTAAACACTACAAATTTAAATGTCCATCCAATATCACTATTATTATAAATAAATAAAAAAATTAATAGTAAAATAGACTCTGCCCCTTCCAAGTAAAATGGAAAGGATCCTATTTAGAAGAGTAGGAGAGAAATTACAATTGATAATGATAATTAGAAGGCTGAGTCTAATACATAATTTTATGGAATATATAATATAAAAGAAACATCACAAGAGGACTCAGGCCATTTCTAGCTACTAACAAGGCCGGTACAGACAATCTCTATGAAGCCTATGACAAAGTAAAAAAAATGTTACAAAAACCCTAATTGAAGAGACAAATAGCACAAAATATATACTAACTTAATATATATAAGTTTACTAGGCTATGAGTTCCAAGTGATAACTCAGTGGAATTAGTACCCTTTGCAGTACCTAATATCAGGGGTTTGCAACTTCAAATCCTAGCAGGGAAAAAAAAAAAGTTCACTAGGCTGTGGCAATCTCTAAAGGGGGCATGCAGTCACTGGACTTAAGCCGATGCCGGCAAGTAGGGCAAGAAGAGTGAGAGAGCAGCCACTTATCAATGCATACGACATGAAATCTATGGTTGCACTTGGGCAGGACCCTTATATTGTCACCATCCTTGAAGTCCATTAGGCAAATTGCACAACCTGAAGCTGATGATGGTGATGATGATGGAGAGCCTGAATTGGCATAAATTGAAGTAGGCAAAGCCACCATTTCTTTCTTCTTTAACCCTGAATTTAGTCTACGAGAGGCAACCCAATGGACTGGCTCGGTGAGGGCACGATTAGCACATCGAAACACACATTTTAACGTAGAGTTAAGGCCAAGAGCACAAACAAAGGCACATAAAATTGCTGCAACAATCACCATAATGTTGAAATCGATGGCGGGTTCATAAGGTTCATCGTGACAAGTTGTGCTCATGGTTGGACTAAGTGCAGGAGGATAAGTTTGAGCCATATGAAGAGAGTGATGAGATGTATGTGGGAATTTAAAGAGCTAGAGATGGAAAAGATGGAGAGCACACACAACACAAACACAAAGGAACAAACATATTGGAGGCAAAGACAAAGCCAAAGAGTAGTCTGAGTGCTCCATTTGTAATGGGATAAATGGGAACATGGGATATGCTTACTTGATAATCCACTGTCTTCTCTTCCTTTTATCATGCGCTTCAAAGCATCTAACTCACTCATTTATCTCAACACATTTTATCATTTCTTATTGGTAGTTTTCATCAAGTTGTCCTTGACATGAAGTATTTTTTTAGGTGGAAAAGTAGACTAGCAAAAGACCAATTATTATCACTAGTAATCTCATGAGATTAATAAGTTCAATGTTTCATTTCAAGCCACTATTTCCTTTTTCTTTTTCAATTTTTTTATTCTTTATTTTTGGGAAAGGGTGGAGGGTGGGATTTGCTGATTTGGGGGATGGGGTCATGGATCATCCTTAAAGAAATTTTGCTTTAAAAATTTGACTGAGATTTGATGGTCACATTGTTTCCCTCCCCTACTTTTTTTTCTCCTTTGGGTCTTTGGTGAATAAAAAATTGGTGTCACAAAAACCACTTTCGGGCTTTGGTTTGGGTTGATAATTGATAATTGTATCAGGTGTTCTGTGTGGACCTATCCCCATTTTAGATCTTGTGTTTTGGGTGCTCTCATTTTGGGAGATGGCAAAAGGCCCAGTTTCCCTTCTCTTTTCTTTTGATTAATAAAATTTAGTGTATATATATATATATATATATATATGTATGCATGTATTATGCCTTTGCAACAAACGGGCTAATAAAAAAAATCATATATAAGAAAATGTTTTAATAATATAACTAAAATTACAATAAATTGATAGTTAAAATAAAAGAGCAAGATTTACTTTAAGTTATGCGATGATAATTAAAATTGAGTTTTTGTTAAAATAAAAAATTAGAATAGATTATTAAAATAACTCAAAATTAATAAATGCTTTGAAACTTTGGGCAATTGAGTTTCAAATAGAGTACTGAGTATATATATATATATATATATATATATATATATATATATATTTATATATATATATATTTTTTTTAACTTTGGAATTAAAGTTTCACTAAAAGCAAATTAGATTAATAATTTAAGTGTGCTTATAGTGCTCCACAAGAAAAGAAAAGAAAAAAATCGTATGATCATGATGTATAACACCTAGTTGAACCCATAACACAAACAAAATGTGTAAGATCCAATTATCAAAACAAAATAAATTATGACAGACTATTAAAATAATTAAATCTCTTTTAATTTTTTAGAAACGTTTAGTAATAGAATTGAATTGAAGTAGATTTTTTTAACCCACTCCTAAAAGCTTTAAATTTCAAAATAAAAATTGTACAGAAGAATTCATCTTGATAAAAGAAGAAATCAATCTGATACCTATGTGCAAGACCTTGTGATCACCAAGCAAAGATTGAAGCTATTTTGTGCTGGTTCTTCTCATGTATTAGATGTGAAAATTCTGGACCAAAAAGAAAAGCATTACAAAAAATTCAGGGAAAACAAAAATAAGAACAACGAGATATACCAACACTGATGTAATCAGGCCAAGAGATCCAAATCCTATACCAATTACAACAGTTGTTTAACATAAACTAAACAAATAATTGTCATACTTGGCTATGACACTCCCAGAGCAAGAACCTTTGCATTCTCTTCTCACATGGATACAAACACTGGGCTAAACAATCACTCTGCATATCTCCATCATAATTTTTACAAGCCCATACATAAATTCCTTCAATCTAAGAGAATATGCAACCATATTGTCCATAAGATGGTGTTCATATCTACCACAATTCAGCCACATATTATATAAAGGTTGATGACAAACTGCTCAAAATGCATATAGTAATTAGATGATGGAGTGGATGTTGGGGATTTCACCAAATCAATGAGTAATAATGAGAGAACAAAATGAACACATCAAGTTAATAGAAATTAGTGATTGACTTGGAGGCACAATTGAATATTATCTTTAGACAATATTTGTCTCCATACGCAAGTTTATTGGGTTTTACAAATAGCAATTTTGGAGAATATCCACAGAATTTCTTGTGTTTCTTAGAAACTAACCTTCGAGAGAGAAAAAATAATTATCAAGTGAATATAAGCCACTATTTATACCCAAATGATTATAACCCTTCAATAGGTACCTTTTCATTTAATAGGTACCTTTTCATTTAATAGGTACTTTTTGGTCAAAAGACACTTTTGATATATATCAAATTTGAAAGATTATATCCTTTCAATAGACACATTTTTATCAAAAGGTACTTCTAATATATATATATATATATATATATATATATATATATTACAACATATCTTGTATATGATTTATATATACAACAATCCTTCACTAGGTTGTAATATTCATATTTCATTTGGTTGACATTCTATCATACAAAAGAAGGTGTCTTTCAACTTAAACCTCTCTTTAGTGTAATTGTCTTAAGACTTCAACAGAGTTTATGGTGGTGGCTTGGTGCTTAAACCAAAACTCTTATGTGTTGAAATTGGAAACAACACACATATGAGAATATCCACAACACATTTAGAAATCTATGTTGTTAGCACTATTATGGCATTGTGCTCTTTCCGATTTAGCGAACATGTACTAGAGAAAACCATTTTACTCTTGCTAGAAGTGGCACCACTTCTATGTTCACAAAGGAGAAGTTCCTTCTTATGTTCCTGTTACACAGACATTTATGATTTATGAACTTCATTAAGATTTTAAAACTCATCCTTTATTTTTAATATAATAGTCTGCACTAATCCATCCTGAATGAGACACAAATTTAGTGCTCTTACTAACCACGTATCAATAGCTTGTTGTTACCCTTTAAACCTCTTGGATTTAAATCAATTCAAGGTTGGATTCTCACTATTGGTGATTCTCTTAAAAGAAGGGTTTTAGTCTCATTCCAATGGATGTTATCTTTATCAAGTCTCGAGACACACTTTGGTAAATGACTTTTTTTTTAATTTACGTAGACAATGGACTAGTCCAACCACACTTGACTTGCCTTACATATTCTTGTCTTAAAATTTTAAGTCTAAGTTCACTTTGTATGCAACTCATGTATACCATACGCATTGTGGTTTCACAACTACAGTACAAGGAATGGCTTACTATGGTCTTGGCCATGACATTTTATCAAAACCTTAGCCAACTTCCTTCCTTACCCGTTACCATTATAATCAATGCTTTCAATTTAATTCTATAGTAGAGTAAGAAATACATCTTATTTCTTTAATGCTTACACATAGTACCCCCACATGTAGTGATTATTTAACTAGACATAGATATTATCACTCACATCAATAATAGAATTAACTTTGAATATTTTATATAATAGATATTCATCACAATTAATTATTTTCTACTGATCAACCTTAAGTTTTAGAAACTTTGAAAGTCTACATACTGTGAAGGCAATGTCTAATTTTGCTCCATACATGATACATAACATGTACTTAATTCACTAGCAAACTCGAGCTATGCATCCGCCCTTCCAGTAATCTCTTTATTTATTATTGGAATTAGAGTGTATTTGCTTCTTTAACAATACTAAAATCTAATAAGCAGGTTCTCAACACTAATCTCAACACAATGAGATAACACAATTCTCAATAGAATGAGACAACACTAATCTCAAAACGAGATTAATATAGTGTACATCTTCACTATATTTCTTTACTTGATTTTCATTCATAAAAAACTTTCATTTAATTATTTAAGGAAGTACAAACCCATAGGTCTTTCAAGCAAACTTCCTTATCAAGATCACTATTTAAGAAAGTACAAACTCACAGGTTTTTCAAGCAAACTTCCTTACCAAGATCACTATTTAAGAAAGTCACTTCACATCTATATGATGCATACTCAAGTTATATGTGGAGTGGAGACACAATCCAATATTTCATTATTGATCCTTGAATGTTCAATTAATGAACTCACTTGTACTCTCTTTATTTCACAATAGATACTTTCAAAATAGGATCACCACATGTGCTTGATTAAAATTGAGACATCTACCACACATGGCAAAATTTAATCACAATGAATTTAACATCCCTAGATTTTAATTCTCAATACCTTTAACAAGCACATCTTTGATACACATTAGCATCCTTATGAGCCCATGACTCTTTTGAGGGTTAACCCCCACACTTCTTGGATATCATAATTCCACAATTTGAATTTCTAAACCCCCACATTTAGGTTTTCAACCATTCCAAAATTCACATATATATACACATTGTAATTATATATATCAAAATGTAATAATCAAACATAATGAATTTCTTTAAAATTATATGAATGATTTAAAAAAAAAAAATCAAACTAATAACACAAATATTTATTAGTGCATAGATATCAAAATCTATCTTTTCCCTTTTGTTTCAAACCTTTTACAACTAACCTTAGGCCAAAAGATTTTATATCTTGTTCTAATACCCCACTCTCAACCAATTGGTTTTGAAACTAGAGGTAAATCCATTAAGACCCAATTATTATTAAATATTATTGAGTTTATCTCAATATTAATAGCTTTTATATCAGAAAGCTACATCTTTTAGAAGCACAAAACTTTCTCAAAAGTTTAGAATCACTTCTCTCATAGAATACTATAGGCATTTGTTTAGGACTACACTTTAATTACCTTCAACAAGGTAAACAAGAGCTTCTCATGAAATAAAATTTGGATCAAAATCCTTTTATTTCTTAAACTTTTACTCTACCTTTGTTCACTTGGTGAACCACATTTAAATATTTAATACCACTTAATGTGATATTTAACATTGGAGTCATTTACTCGTATTTAAGTAGATATCGGGGTATCCTTGAAATCATCTTTGAATTTAAACTCAATAAATTCAATCTCTTTTGATTTCACTCTTATATTAGACATTAAGTCTAATAAATTATACACCCACGAATTTACACAAAACCTACATATACACTTTATATAGCTCTTTGACTAATTAGTCCTATTTGGTCTATCATTTTACAAAAGGTTAAAAAAGGTTAAACACCCCCACATTTTAAAATGATAAGCATTAGGTCACTTTCTCATTTCATAACACATATGAAATACCTTTGAGATAGAACTCTATTGTGCACATAGCATATGCTAAGCAAAGCTTCTTCCCATTGATCAAATAGGAATTTAGTGGATTGCACTCAAGATTATGGCATTCACCGTATCAACTAGAGTTCTCTTCTCTTTGGTGTATTATGACATGTTCCTCACAAAAAAGAATATCCATTTAGAAAGATTCACCATCTCTAGTTAATATATCATTCAACTCAAATCATGCTTATATAAAATTATATCATGCTTATATAAAATTATATCATGCTTTGATATAAACTCCAAGAATTTGAAATTTAAATGTCTCAATCTAGCATGCCACAAATAAAAGAATCAACAATATAAGCACAACCAAAAACATCTTGATTATAAAAATTCATTAAATTGCTTGAGCTGATAACAATGGGTCAAGCTTTATTAATCTAGTCTCAAAAAGAAGAAAAACGAAAAAATTTTAAACTCTTCAAATTCCAGATACAAATTACGCATTGATACAATAGTAATTTTGTTTTTGATAAGTAACGAAAAATTATATTAATAAAGAAGCCAACCTGAGTACATTGGGTATGTACTGTGGGGGCAAAGATCAAGAACCAAAATTACAACGATCAAGTAAAGCAGGAAAGGAAAAACAAGAAAAATGAGATACAGCCACACTCCATACAAAGAGAGTATGTAAGAAAAAAAACTTAATCTCTAGTAAAGACCGTTCACAACCCTCAAAACATCTAGCATTCCTTTCACTCCAAAATCCAAATTCACCACATCAGGCAATGCGGCACAAGTCTCCAAAAGTCAATATTGCAATGTCGCCCGAATTTACCTAGTAGTTTTAAGTTGATGTCTTCTATTTAGCTAGTTTTCTCTTTATTTTTTCTAGTGGTATTGACCTTTTGTTTCTAATTCGTACAATTTTGTAATAGAAATCCAAACTCATCAACAAGAGATTAAGAGAGGGAAAATACAAACAATGGGATGAAATGGGGCAACAAAACAATCCATCTAAGCCTAACTACTTTATTGGGGCTAAAAAAAATGACGCAAATCATGCTAAGTAAGGAAAGATAACAAAGTAGAACCAGGAGAAGAGTATAGACAGTTCATTTTTAATTCTTAATCACCCAAAGCAAGCAATACTGGCTGGTGAGCTGCTTTCTCAATGAACACGTCTTGATGGGAATGTTTTTCAGTAAATTCAGCAAGAAGATAGGCATCTATGGCAATAGAAGATTTAAAAATGTACAAGAAAAATCTTTAGCATAAACAAATTAAATTTGACAGAATGAGAAACTTTTACATAAATAATACAAGTAGAACATGAAAAACTTTTAGTATGTTTGAAAACACTAAATTAAAAGAGGTCACCATAAAATTGCCATCAAAGAAAAAGTTTGAGCCCTTCTATGCATACATTGTAAACCATAGGTTGCAGAAAACATTGAACTTGGATAAATAAATAAGCTTGTGCAAAGTTCATATCAAACATTGACCACTCCTTTTTCTTTATTATTACATTAAAGAAATAAGTAATGATTTGATATAAACTTCAAGAATTTAAAATTTAAATGTCTCAATCGATCTAACATGCCACAAGTAAAAGAGTTAACAATATAAGCACAACCAAAAACATCTTAAATAATAACACTCAATTTAAACATGTCATTAGTAGCATATCCATTGCCTACTAATATCCCATTCTTGGACAAGACTATTCTTAAATAACAAATTAGCTTTTCTTGATACAAAGTACGTGAAAAACATTGGTCAAGAGAACTTCTTGCCAAAACTCAATTTCACTTCTACAATGCACTTTCCATGAACTTTTGCCTTACTGTGGATGCCCACAAGCACCTCTAGTTCTATGGAAGACTCCTTATAAGTCTTAAAATATGCCTTGTAGTTGCACACATGCAACATTGCACCCGAATCAAACCACCAATCGGAAGGATTTGTAATTACATCCATATAAATTACAGTGATCATATTATTACATACGTTACTCACTATAGCAATAATGTCCTCAATGACAATTGCTTCATTGGCATTTTCATTGTCATCCTTCTTATTCTTTTAAGAACTTACATTCTCAAATATAATGGTCTTTCTTTCCACAAAGGAAACATGACATATTTTACTTGTCATCGTTGGGATTCTTGGAGCTATTCTTTTAAAACCACTCACACTCTTATTCATATTCAAGTGCTTATTGGTCTTACTAAAACTTCCACTTTGAACATTGTTCACAATCACTTTTGAATTTATCTAAAGTGATATCTTTTGACATGTTATTTAATGTTTTCACATAATTTAAAAAATCACTTAGGAAAATATTCACATAATCTATCACTTTAAGAGTTTAAATTCCCATCCTTTAGATTTTTTACTTCACTTTATAATATTTAAACATGTCAAAAGTTCATTCTAATTTCTCAATTCATATAAATTCGCAACACATGCAAATATTCTAACAAAGAAACTCATCAATCAATTTGAAATTTGAATTGCCTATGAATAAGAAATTCGTACCTTCAATGTTCAAACTATGAACATGGCTTTTAATGCATCCACAATATGAAAGAATCGTCACCTTGTCTTGCCAACAATGAAACTTTGTTTCTTTAAGTCATGTTCCATTGAATCTTCATTATGATCGATTCATCATTTGAAGACCTCTTCAAATCCAAGCCAATTGCTCTTTCCACCGAGTAAAATTGCTTTCATCAAAGCGATCCAATTTCATCAAATCATAGTTCAACATCTTCAAAGTTGTACCATTATTCACTCCTTGTCTTGTAGCAAATATTGTCTAAGATTGTTGGGGATTTTACCAAATCAAGGAGTAATAATGAAAGAACAAAATGAACACATCAAGTTAATAGAAATTAGTGATTGACTAGAAGGCACAATTGAATGTTATCCTTAAATAATATTTGTCCCCATACGCAAGTTGCTAAAGGGTTTTTACAAACTTGTCCTCAAGATACATCCAAGTTTATTGGGTTCTACAAATAGCAATTTTGGAGAATACCCACAGGATTTCTTGTGTTTCTTAGAAACTAACTTTTGGGAGAGAAAAAGTAGTTATCAAGTGAATATAAGCCACTATTTATATTCAAATGATTATAACCCTTCAATAGGTACTTTTTGGTTAAAAGAAACTTTTGATATATATCTAATATGAAAGGTTATATTCTTTCAATAGACACTTTTTCATCAAAATGTACTTTTAATATATATCCAATATGAAAGGTTCTGTCCTTTCAATAGACACCTTTTCACACACACACACACACACACACACACACACACACACACACATATATATATATATTACAACCTATCTTGTATATGCTTTATATATACAACAGCGGATATCTCACTATCAAGGGTAGAGCTAGGGGGCGGGTCGAGGGTGAGCTGGGGAAGGAATTGCCCTGCCTTACCAAAATCTCTTACCATTTTTTTTCCTGTCTTTTCTTTTTTTATTTCCACATTTTTTTTTTCTATATAAATCATTTATTTGTAAAGTTACATAAAAAGAAAGAAAGAAATAATATCTATTATATCAATATTCTTTTAATGTTCAACGGTTATAATAAAAAAATAAGGATAGAAAAGGAAAAAAAAAAAAAAAAGAAGAAGAAGAAGAAGAAGAAGAAGAGAAAACAAAGAAACAAAAGTGTTTTTTTTAGAGAGTTCCAACCTATGACGTTTACTTTTAATGATAGACTTTACTAGTTAAGCTAACTAGAACTCACATAGAAACAAAAGTTTTAATTTAGAAGAAATAGGTACCAAAAAATATTGTTACTTTCCAAAAGTGTTGTAACTTGTGAGTTTAAATTCTTTTTGTAGTAACTTATTAGTTTTCATAATTAAGCAATTAAATTTTGAGATAATTATCCAAGAAATTTGATAAATTAATATTATTTTCAAGTTAAAACCCAAAGGTTCAAGCGCTCAAATGGTAATTATATGGTTTAAAATTATTATACTTATAATCATTTTATGAATTTAACAAAAATTGATATGAACTGTACTTTTCTTTTGGAGAAGAAATATGAACTGTACTTGATGTTTATCCAATGACAAAAAATCATTATTGGATAATTATAAGTAAAATTTTCCCTATGAGAAAATTACAACATAGTTATGCAGATGTATAAAGAAAAAACATAGAAAATAAATACAATACAGTAGATATTACATCATTTTATTTGTTTTTTAAATCAAAATATCAGTAAATATTCACATGAGTGACATTTTACATTAAATCACGTACGTTGTATTTGTTGATAATGTGTATAAATCTACGTGTGTGTCTATATATATATATATATAAATTTTAAATGTCCCTTGAACTCAAATATGGGCACTGCCAGTACTCATCATATTTTTGATACAATGACTTCACCCTCCCTCAATAACTTATAAAAGGTGGAGATACATTAGCAAAATTCCTTGAATGTTAATACAAATCATACTATAAGAAAATGGTCATACATAATCAGTAAGACAAACACTAAAGTTCCACATGGAGGGTAAACAAAATCATAAGAAATCATAGAGCCTCTTGAAGTAACACGGGCCATAACGTACGTTAAATATATTGTGGCTTCTTGCAAATTATATTACAGTACGTTAAATATATTATAAGAAATCATAGATTCTTGCAAATTATGGTAAGACATTTTTGAGTAATGTCTCTTTGTTAGGGTTACGAGTTTTGGAAGAGGTTTTTTTTTTTTTTTTAGAGCTAATTATAATGTGTTGCTAATTCTATAGCTCAAACTCTTTCTCATCTAGATCCTTAAGCATTTTGTTCATGTAAAGGTGTCAATTCAGCTACAAGGATGTAAATGATTGTTTTTTTTTTTTTGGTGTAATCCATCTAATAAACTTGAAGTCTTGAAAGGATTCAATTAGTATGTGAAGAGCTATTATCCAAAAATCATAATAAATTAATTGAAGCACTATTTGAAATTAAATGATACATGAATGGAAATACTGTTCATAATGGGTAATATAATAAAGCAAATTATATTTTATGAATTGTGCAACTGCAACTCAAATTATAACATACAAAAAGAGAAAAAAAAATTGTAAAGTAACATATGAAAGTGGCTACACCTACACAATGATTGTATATAAAAATTGTTAGCACTAGAAAAATGTGACTAGTACTTTCCATGGGCTATTACATCCACACCCTCAGGAATAATGAGATCTTAGTGGTGACTTAGAGTAATAAATTGCTTAGAATCTCTCACTAGTAACCCATAAACCCTCAATAAATGATTTACAAACACTTGACCTAGAATTGATAATAAAAGCAAATTAAATATTGGTCATCAATCACACTATAGAATCTTGATAATCAGTGGAAAATCCATTTACATAAACCTTTTTCACAACTTATCATGCGTTGCCAATCTGGGGTTTGAGGTCGTGATCTCGTGTCAATAGCTTGGCAACTCCTTTGTGGATAGTTATAGGATTCAAGCCTAAAATTTTTAACCATTCTTTCCTATTTAATAATGTGTGAATAGAGTAATGTTAAAGATACAAACTTTTTTACAAAATTTTTTACAAACTGTTGATGTGGTGAGTGGTTATTGGTAAATGAAAAAGTAATATTAATGGTGGACCTAGATGAAAACCAATAATAAGTTGGACACATCAACAATTTGTAAAAATGATGTAAAATAGTATGTGGCTATAGCATTACTCGTGTAAATATTATTATTAAAAAATTGTTTCAAGTATCTCCCCAATTTCCTTTATTAGTTTATGTTATTGCATAAGTAATTCTACTCTTGTCCTTATTTATTTATTTTTGATAATAAGCATATGACTTTTCTTTCATTAAACAGAATTAACGTTCAAATGGGTTACATCAAGTTGAATCTGATTAGCAATAACGGATGGGGTATCTTCCACCCATACATTATAGTCGGAAATAAACTTGGCTTGTCTATCCATAAGATGTGATGCAGAATTTCTAGCTCTGCAAATGTGGTTCACCTCCCATGATTCAAAACATCGAAGCCCTATTTTTGTTCCTTTAATCACTTTGTGGATGGAGCTCGACAGCTGGCCGTGTTCAGTAAGAGAGTTAACAATTATCAGTGCATCGCTTTCCGTAATGATGTTTTTAAGGCTGAGGTCCCACGCCAGGAGGACACCCTCCTCCACCGCTTTCGCTTTCGTTTCTAAAGCTCTCAGAGGCAAGTCCATTCTTTTGCTCATCGCGCCCATCAATTGTCCTCTTTCGTTTCTGATGACTATCCCAACACCATAGCACCCCATCTCCTTGAACACTGCCCCATCAACATTGATTTTGTAATACCCCCTCCTGGGGGAGTCCATGGGGGATCGACTGGTTGGGGGGGTAGAGGGGTCTACTATGGACCTCTTTCATCTATCTAACTTCTCCAACAGATGCATCCACCTCCCTTACTATAACATCAGCACTTTTACTTTACCTGCCATGACGCATTGTATTTCTATTGTTCCACAAACTCCATGCCGTGACAGCAAACAGTTCCCAATCAAGCTTAGGGCACTTGTTCTTAATTTCCCACACTATGTTTGTGAAGTCCCTGGGAGGAACATTGAAACTAGGCAGCTTAATCTTCATGCTTCCCCAAACTGCCCCAACTAAATTACAACCCCACAGGCTGTGTCCTGATGATTCGCAATTGCCACAAAGGTCGTATCTGTCATCTTGTCCAATCCCCCTAGACCTTAGCTGGTACTTTGTTGGGAGGATGTTCATATAGGCCCTCCATATAAAATGTTTAATCTTATTTGGACAGTTTAGCCTCCAAATTAAATTCCATAAAGCTTGCATACTCAAGTTGTCTGTGCAGTCCCCCCCAGCTTGGTTTGTGATGACCATCCTTCAAGCATTTTTGGGCCACTTTATATGCACTATTGACTATGAATTTGCCATTGGATGTCCAGGCCCAAATTAAGGAGTCCCCAAGGAAGCGAGGACTAATGGGTATGCCCAGAATCACCTTTGCTTCGTGGTGTAGGAAATTATTCCTCACTTTTGTCACATCCCAGCTTCTCTTCTCCATGTTTATGAGGCTTGACACCATCTCAGTTCTAGAGTGAAAGGCTCTCGGGCCCACCACTTTAAAGGATTCCGGAGTTGGGAGCCATTGATCCTTCCATATGCGTACCCTTTCCCTATTTCCAATATTCCATCTGAACCCTTTTTTGATGATCTCCTTGGCTGCCATTATGCTCCTCCAAGCATAGGAAGGCCTTCTACCTAACTGTGCTTCGAGGAAGGAATTCTCCACAAAATATTTGGCTTTGCATACTCTGTGGACTAAGGAGCTCTGGTTTTTCTGGATTCTCCACCCTTGCTTTGCGAGGAGAGCTAAATTGAAAGCTCTTAAGTCCCTAAAGCCCATGCCGCCTCTATCCTTCGATATGCACAACTTCTTCCACGATATCCATGCCATATTCCTCTCCTTATCCTTCTGCCCCTACCAAAAATTGCTCATCATAGAATTCAGATCCTTATAGAGTGAGTTTGGGATTTTGAAGCAACTCATTGTGTATGTAGGCATGGCCTAAGCTACAACTTTGATGAGTATTTCTCTGCCCGCATTTGACAACAGCTTGCCTTTCCAACCTGCTATTTTCCTCCCTACCTGATCTTTGATTCGGTTGAAGGCTTTTCTTTTGCCTTTACCTACTAATGGTGGTAGCCCCAGGTACTTCTTATGGTGCTGAATAATTTGGGCACCAAAGTTTTGCTTCACTTGGTCTTGGATCTCCCTAGGAGTACTCTTGCTGAAGAAAAGAGAGGTTTTCTCTTTGTTAATCTATTGCCTTGAGTCACCTTCATAATCCTCAAGGACTTTAATTACCTTGTTGCTTTCATTGACTATGGCCCTACAAAACACAATGTTGTCATCAGCAAACAGCAGGTGGGATATATGCGGGGCACCCCTACACACTACTACCCCTTTTATGTGGCCTTCCCTCTCTTCCTTCTTCAGCATGGTAGATAACCCCTCAACGCACAACAAAAAAGGATAAGGGGATATGGGATCCCCTTGTCTAAGTCCCCTTGACGAAACAATTTTTCCTTTGGCTTTTCCATTGATCAGCATTGAGTACTCCACTGTACTTCCACACATCATCATAAGGGAGACCCAATTCTCATGGAAGCTCATCTTGCGCATCGTAGCCTCCAAATACACCCATTCGACCCTATCGTAGGCCTTGCTCATATCAAGCTTTACAGCCATAAGTTCTTCTTTCCCCTTCCTCCTTTGATTGATGTTGTGCATTGTTTCGAAGGCCACCAACACATTGTCCGTTATGAGCCTTCCTGGCACAAAAGCACTCTATGACTCATCAATCACCTCTGCAAGTATTCTCTTAAGTCTGTTAGCAAGCACTTTGGAAATTAATTTGTAAATAACGTTGCATAGGCTAATGGGTATGAATTCCATAATTTTTTTGGTTACCTTTGGGATAAGGCAGATATATGTTTCATTAATACCACAAGGCATCACACCAGAATTAAGAGTATTTAACACACAATTGGTCACATTAGTGCCTACAATATCCCAGTACTTTTGGTAGAAGATAGGGGACATACCATCCGGACCCGGGGCCTTTGTGGGGTGCATTTGTTTGAGTGCTCTCCACACTTCCTCTACCTTGAACTCTGCTAGCAGACTGTCAGTCATGTCTGGGGAGACCCTGTGGTTTATGGCACACAGGCTGGCATCAAAGTTGGTTGGCTGGTCAGACTTGAAAATGGCCTCAAAGTAACCCAGAATGGTGCCTTCAATATCTTCTTAGTTCTCTTGCCACTCCCCATTTAAGCTCTGCAAACCCACAATTCTATTCTTTATTCGTCTTTGGCTGGCCGTAGCATGGAAAAACTTTGTATTAGAATCTCCCCATTTAATCCGCAAAGCTCTGGACCTATGATTCCACAAGATTTCCTCCCTGACTAGGATTTCGTTGATTTCTTTCTTCAACCCCTGAATTTTCTCTGCCTTCTCATGGAGACTATCAAGGGATTCGAGTTGTTGGAGTTTGCTTTGCTTCTGTTTCAGGTTCTTGCTTACATTCCCAAACACCCTCCAGTTCCACCTTTGGAGATTCACTTGACAGTTCTTCAGCCTATTTGTGATTTTATACTCAGGGTCCCCTCGAAATGGATCCCATGCTGATTCCACCACTTCCCTACACCCCTCCTCTCTTGTCCACATGGCCTCGAAGAGGAAGTGTTTCTTTGTCGGCTTTTTGGGCTGGCTTTTCTTTAGGAGTAGTGTTAAGAGGCAGTGATCAAAGCTAGACATCGAGAAATGATGGACTCTGGCTTCTGGAAAAATCTCCATCCAGCTCTTGTCCTTATTTTGAACCTAGAATAGATACTCAATATTTATTGCAGTTTTTTTGTTTTTGTTTCTTTTGTTTTTTCATATTTGTGAAATCTATTCTTTTTAAAAGAAAAAATAAAAAAGAATAACATGTAACTCATTATTCTGGCTAAACCTGCCTTGTACCTTGGAAAATTATAATTGGATATCGAATTAAGGGTCCTCTATTTCAGCCAAAAGCAATTGCTTAATCCGCCCTATAGCCCAACCTTTATTGAAGGAAAGGTTGGATGATCGATGACCGCTAGGTCTGAATAAGGAAGCTTGTCCATGAATGTGTTTCACAATCCATAACAAATCACATATCTCTCTGTACAATTGAGGCAGTAGAGAACAAATAAAATGAATCTTAACTATCACCCGCTATAGATTTTTATAATAATTGCCAAAGCTATAATTCAAACATCTTATTACATTATCCATATTATAGATATCAGATTTTCTCATGGAGTTTCGTTCAATTATTATTCCACAATATGAGGAAAACCTCAATACCGACAAGGTCCTCAGAATATACCCAAAAAAAAAAAAAAAACACCAATGAATGCAAACTGCAATTCTCCATTATCGAAGAATCTCAAATCATCATTCATCAGCCCCTTACCTACAAAATAATAGGAAATACAAGATAATGAAACAACCCAATAAAATTCCAAAACTCCAACATGGGTACAATAAGGTTTCATATAAATAATGCAGTTTTTTTTTTTTTTTTGGTGAGCAATAACATCACAATAGTTGAACGCAATCATAACGATTAACGAAGATCCCTAGGTGTTGAAGGATTTTGAGGGTGAAAACTTGATGGATGGACTAAAGCATGTAAAATCTAGGATCACATAAATGAATTGATGGAAAAATCCACTTGATTCAATTTAGTGGAATAGGCCTTTAAAATCATTCTTCAAGTTCAATAATATTGAATTTGTAAAGAATAAATTGACCTACATCATCTCGGAAAAAATTGTAAAGCAAATCAAATCAAATCAAATTATAATCTTACAATGCACATGATATGTGGCCTATTGAGACTGAGAAAAACTAACACTTCCATTGAAATTGATGGATTACAAGTCAATTACATTGCTATATCAACCTTCTATTAATGTCATGCTCACTAGTATGTCACACCCTAAAAATGAGTAAATTAATAAAGTTTTATAAACATTAATTGGGTCTCCAAAACAGTAATATAGGGTGAAAAAAATTCATACAATGCTGACATGGTGGGAAACTGAAGAAAAAAAAGTTGGGGATTTTTTTTTGGTGCGAGAAAGTAATCATTGATTTAAGGAAAAAAAAAATTGTGTGGCATCTTTTTATGTTTGAAAATACTAATTAAAAGCACAATAATTCATAAGATTTTTGAAAATATCAATTGTAATTCTAATGTAGAGATTAATGTTGAATAAAAAATGTTAAAAAATTATAATAAAGCTTCTATTTCTAAACTAAAAATAATATGAAAATTAAGTCTTGTATTGCTCTATATAATTAAATTGAAAACTATTAATTATGAGAGAGAGAGAGAGAGAGAGAGAGAGAATTTATGATGTACTTACCAAATTTTCTTTGTAACAAGTTACAAAACACGCTTCCAACCTAAAAAGGTTCATGTATCTATTTTCCAAACAAAATTTTAAGCACTTAAAAGCAATTTTTTTTTTTTTTTTTTTAATAGAGTTTCAACCTATGGCGTTCGCTCTTGATGATAGCTTTTTATCATCAAACCAAGACACCAACCAGTTTTTGGTGTAGGCGGGGATTGAACCCCAGATCTCTTATACAACCATCAGAGACTTTACAAGTTGAGCTAACTGGAACCCACCACTTAAAAGCAACTTTAAACACTGGTTGATTTGAAGAAACCTTGTTCTTAATTGCACAAATTTTAAAAAAATAAAAAGCACATTCTTCATATTCTTTGTAGTCTTACAATTCATAATGAGATTCATGACACATCTCAAAATGTTGTACGAGGCAATTAATATATGTTATTAGTCTAATAAAATCATCAAAAAGATGGTCAGGGTATTCCGTTTATTAGCAATAACATGCACTTCAACATAAGCAATAATAATCAACTTTATCATCTCCATCATAAAGGTTTTCACAAATCTCCTAGCCATTTATTTTTGAGTTAAACTAGTAAGAATAATCAAAGCTTAAACCCCGGCCAAAATGGGCATTGGCCCCTTTCGCCAAAACTTTCCAGTAAAATGGCCAATGTCTGAAATTATTTAGGGAAATATCCCTGTTTTGAAAAATCGAGTTTCAATTTAAAACTCGATTTTTGGACAATCGAGTTATAGCGAGCGAGATGAGACTTTAAAAAAAAAAAAAAATTGTGGAACTCGAGTTCCTTGAAAATATTCAAGTGGAACTTGAGTTCCATAATTTTTTTTTTTTATAAGTCTCATCTCGCTCGCTATAACTCGATTGTCCAAAAATTGAGTTTTACATTTGAAACTCGATTTTTAGAAAATCGAGTTTCGAAATAGGGGCATTTTCCTAAATAGTTTCAGACAGGGGGCATTTTACTAGAAAGTTTGGCTAAAATGGGTAAAACCCAATTTTGGCCCTTAAACCTTTAATGGCTTTTATAGGCATGAATAATTAGAAACCTTTTAAATCAATATACTTTTATATATAAATTGATTTTTTTTTGAAAGTTTCAACTTATGGCATTCGCTTTTGATAATAGCTCTTTATCATCAGACCAAGTCACCAATCAGTTTTTAGTGTAGGCAGGAATTGAACTCCAAATTTCTTATTCAACCATCAGAGACTTTACCAGTTGAGCTAACTGAAACCCAATATATATATTGATTTATCCCTAAAAAAATGTTCACAAAAATTATG
The DNA here is from genome assembly GCA_030021035.2 of Notholithocarpus densiflorus. Lineage (NCBI taxonomy): Eukaryota > Viridiplantae > Streptophyta > Magnoliopsida > Fagales > Fagaceae > Notholithocarpus > Notholithocarpus densiflorus. Next base: position 11,881,558 of record JARYZH020000004.1, read on the forward strand.
GTTTAATACAGTTAATTTTGGACGTATGAACATTTATAAGTTAAGTGACCTTTAGTTTAAGTGATTTTCTTTTCTTTTTTTCTTTTTTTTTTTAATTTCGCCTAGGATCACAAAGTTTTATTATAACTTTTATGCAAACATTTGTTGCATAAAAGCCAAAGTATGCTTGTAAGAGCATCCACAGCAGTGGAGCTAAAAATTTAGCAATTTAGCTCCATCAAAAGTTACTTTATCTATTTTACCTACACACATGCTGCAGCAGTGGATCTATTTTAGTTTTCAACACAATAAAATAATATAAACATCACAATAAAATAATACATCTCACTAAAAAAACACCACAAACTGATCATCGTCACAATTCACAACCACCGCCAACCAAGAACAACCACCCACAAAAACCTTTCAGCCAGCCACATCCACCTCCACCACCACTCCACTAGCAACAACCTCTATGTGACAACCACAACCCACGGCAAGAAAAAAAAAATCAAACCACCACCAACACAGCCACAACCATAGCCCAACACAGCCACAACCACCAACACAGCCCACGACAACCACAACCACAACCACAGCTACCAAACCACCACTAACCCAGCTAACAAACCGTCATTTCAACCACAATCTACGGTCACAACCAAACCCACAAAAAAAAAAATTCAAACACCAAAAAACCCATGCGAAGGAGAACCAAAAACCCACCACGCCGGTACGCCGAAACCCACCATGCCAATACGCCGAAACCCACCACGCTGGTATGCCGAAACCCACTCCTATCCACGAGGCCGGAGCACAACCACGAGCCCGAAACACAAAGCCGAAACGCCAAAAATAGAGAAGAGAGGCCAAAATGGGTCAGGTCGGCGGCCGAGTGTGGGTCGGCAATGATGGGTCTGTGGCGGTTGGGCTTGTGCAGATCGGCAATGGATCTGTGAGGAAGAAAGAAGGGTCTGTGGGTCTCTAGAGGAAGAAAGAAGAGATGGAGAGGCAATGAGGACTGAGGAGAGAGACGCGGAGAGAGGAAATGAAAGCAAGAAAGAATAAAAAATAAAAAAAAGTAGTGTGAACGCAAAATAAAAAATTATTATTATTTTTAGATGTCTGCTACAGTGCACATCTATAAATAGATGTGCACCATAGCAAATCAGCTAAAAATTATAAGAATGCCTTCACTGCTGCATGGTTGTTTTTGGTATTTTGGTGGAGCTAAAATAGCATTATAGCTATTTAGCTCCACTGCTGCAAATGCTCTAAGCATACTAATTGTTTAAAATATAAATTTAAGCAGCTGGGATGATCCAATTGTCGGAAATTGTATTTTCAAAAGCATAATAAGCAACTTATATTAGACTATGCTGATTTCAAATCATCCTTCTATTCATTCATGAAAAGGCAACTTATATGGTCACGGTTAGATATGGAAATAATTTAAAATAAAAAAGGATTCTTGCAAATTGTGATGTAATATTTAATTTAAAAATAAATTGAAGAAATCAATTTGATGATGTTAAAATATGACTTTTTAAGGAGGTAAATGGGCTAAAGCAAGGTAAATGCATTGAATAAATACTAAAGCAAGGTAAAAATAAAATGCTTCACGGTATAACATAGCCTTACAAAAATTCTTATTTAACATTTGATTGAATAGATCACAATTTGAGTAACTTATTTTTAGAGTAATGTCCCTTTCTTAGGATTACAAGCTTCTAAAAGAGTTAGTATTTAATTAATTTTTAGTGTTTTACCACATCAATCTAAACTCATAAGGACCAGTTGATATACCTCCTATGAACTAAATGCTTGGGGCGGGGGGGGGGGGGGGGGTGGTGGTGGTTGGTCTTGGGTTTGAGCTGCCAAGATAACATATTAGTAAATAACATTTCTAACCATCTCCAAAAGCCACACACAAAAAAAACAAAAAAAAAACAAAAAAACAAAAAAAAACAAAAAAACAAAAAACAAAAAAAACAAAACTCTCATAGGGAATCAATTGGTTGTTGCATGAACATGTGAAATGTTATTATCTAGAAATCACAATAAATGAAACACTAATTTAAAAATGATATATGATATAAGGAATTAACATTAGTTTAGTTTGTGTTATTTCATCAAATTAACCTTGGTTTGATTAATATTACATAGATTTATTTAGTTTATATTTAAATAGAAAAGGCCTTACTCAAATTTATTGTCTTAGATCCTAAATTATGTTGAGCACTTGAGCTACCCTGATTAGGGCGAAAATAAAAGTCCCAAAACGTATCTGCTTTGTTGACTAACTTTAAATACATTTGATGTTAGTGAGTAGAATACTTGGAACTTAAAATTCCTTTGAGAAGATGATGCCCAGTAGTTTTTATGTTAATCTATTATTACCAAAAAAAAAAAAAAAAAAAAAAGCAAAAGCCTTTAAGAAGGAAAAAGAAAATATCTAGCGGTGGACAGCTTTTAAGTTTTTTTTTTTTTTTTTTTTTTTTTTTTTTTTTTTTTTTTTTTTTTTCTAGGTAATGGTGGAAAGTATCACATTAAACATTATTAATCAACTCAAGGTTGACTTTGCATTAACAGTGTGATTATATATATATATATATATATATATATATATTAATTCGTTAGTTACAATGAAGGAGAGGGGATTTGAACTTGGCTCTTATTATAGAAATTCTAAAAGGTTCCAACTAAACCACAAGATTCTTGGCAATTATTTCTATTTAAAAGCAAAACCTTCCCTACATGATTCTACATTTCTCTTATACTATTTTTTGCCACATAACTTCCACTTGGAAGTCAAAAACTATTACAACTAGAGTAATGCTACAATCACAAATTATTTTACAACATTTTTAATTACTCGTTCTCATTTCAGGGACGTTATTTCTTTACATACCAATAACCATTCATCACATCAACAATTTGTAAAAATATTTACAAAATAATGTGTATTTAGCATTTTCCATTACAACAGTCAATAACAACCTTCCTTGTAGAATATTCTCACACATTAAAGACAAGCCAGACAACAAAACTCCCTATAAATGGACCAACCAGCTCAGACCAGTTTGCTAAACCTCTGCATATATAGTTGCCCATAGTGACAACAAAATATACTATTAGAAAATAGAAACGTGAGTAAAGAAGGAATGGAATCAGTGAATAGAGCCTCTCCAAAAATAGGCAACAGAGGATCCAAAGAGTCACACACAAGGGGGTGGTGTGATCACTTTCAAATGCCACTGCACTACCCTATACTGCGAAAAACGCTGACTATAGCAGCGCTTTTTTTTTTTTTTTTTTTTTTAATTGGGTTTCTAAAAAACACTGCTATAGGCATGGACAGACCTAGGTGGGGGCCCAAGAGGGCCTAATCCCCATTGGGTCCATTTGTTTTTTTTGTTTTTAGTTATTATATATTTCATTTTTATAGTTGGGCCCCCTTTTTCTCAATAAGCCTAGTTAGCATCATCCAAATAGCAACTATCTAACTCAAAAACTTAACAAAAACAATAAAAACATTCACAATGATCGTTGTATTGTAGCAAAAAAAAAAAAAAAAAATACCACCAAAGAACCAAAAAATTATGTGTTATTGGAGAAGCTACAGCTAATTTTTTTGCAACTACAGTAAACTGGTATAAATACCAGTTGACTGTAGCAAGTTTTAAAAATAAAATAAAATATTTTATTAAGAATATATCTCTTCCTTCAATTAAAAAACTAAAAATCTCTCTCTTCCTTTATTATTTTAATGAGTTGTTTATATTATTTTAAATGAAGTGATAAAAAAATAGAACATTTGATATTGGGTATATTGTAAAGTGAGGTGGTAAAATAGATAAAGTAGCTTTTTGAGATGCTAAAAGCTAAAATTTTTAGCAATATGACTATGAATGCTCTAACTTCAACCAAAAAAAAAATCCTAGCCAGCCTAGTATTAAAAAAAAAAAATTTGTTTTTGTTTTTGTCTTTGTTGGTAAATGATTGCATCTTAATGTGTTTAGAAATAATGATTTTGTGTATTTATAATTTTTTAATCCTATATGGATGCCTGTTTAGAGTTTTTTTTTTTTTTTTTTCCTTTATACTCCGACCCCTACTAGCTTAAAATTTTGGGTCTGTCACTGGCAATAAGTATATTATAACGGCGTTTTTTTTTTTTAAAACACTGCTATAGTTATTCTCCCTAAGCGATCACAAGTGAAGACGTGTAGAAGTATAGCCATGTTTCAAAGGGTATATAGTGATGTTTTTTAACATTGGGCCTATAGCAGCGTTTGGTAGTATTTATAGTGGCGTTCTTCAAACACCGCAATAGGTCCTAGTCCTACAAGAGCTTATAGTAGCACTTGACAAGCATTGCAATAGCCCAAATTGAATATATAAAAAAAAAAAAAAAAAAAAAAAAGAGGTACCTATAGTAGCATTTTTCAAACGCCGTAATAGGTCCTGGTCTTACAACGGCCAATAGCGGTGTTGGGAATGCACCACCATAGGTCTAGCAAAAAAAAAAAAAAATTCGAAGGGAGCTATAGCAGTGGTTGACAAGCGCCGCAATAGGTCCTAGTCTTACAAGGGCCTCTAGGCTGCAATAGCCTAACCAGAAAAGTGCTACTATATGTCTATAACCTATAACTACTTTTTAAAACGCCACTATAGCCAATTTAAAAAAAAAAAAAAAATTGACATGTAGTAGTGTTTTAAAAACGCCACTATAGGGTATAGACCTATAGCTACGCTTTAAAACATTGCTATAGCCAATTAAAAAAAATGGCCTATAATAGCATCTTAAAAGGCTGTTATAGCCTTATATATATATATATTTATATAATTTGCCTATAACAGCATTTTAAAAATGCCACTATAGGGTATGGTCCTATAGCAGTGTTTTGGAAAATGCTGCTATAGACCCAAATGGACCTATAGTCATGAGGCAATAGCAACATTTTGTGGTGCCGCTATAGAAAACGCCACTATAGTCTAAATGGACCTATAGCGGCATTTTTATTACCTATTGCGGCATTTTGCAAATGCTGCTATAGTCCTCGTTTTTTGTAGTGTAGGTACATCCAAACTCACTATGAGACCATGCCGGAGTGGAGGCTTGATTGTTTGTTTAGAGACTATAGGCTACTAATAATTGGGGATGTTGACTATAAGAGAATGTTTGCAATGGGATCTTTCCTATGGCCTCATTAGAATTTTTCATTTTTAAGGGGTTGGGACTTGTGATGTAAGCTATTATTATGCATGATTTTGTTATCTACATTTGAATTATTTCTTTATTTTGTCTTCTGTGATGTAGATTACCTTAGACAAAATTGTTAGGACATATGTGTTTCAATGTTAGGAACATGTGTCACTATTTTATGTAATTGGCTAATCCTTTGACAAAACGCACTTTACTTGTAATTGGGTAGATCTAGGATGCGTTTAATACTTCAAGGAACAAGGTTTCAAGTTCAAGTGTTAAAGCCATGCAAGTCTGTCCCAGAAACAAATGAAGAAGTGCTGGTTTTTAAAACTCGATAGCTAGCATCTATCGAGGTTTAAAAGCTGCTGAAGCCCGTGGCTCGATAGCTAGCTCAATAGGTGGCTATTTATCGAGGTTTATGAAACTCAGTTTTTCAGAGCTGTTTTTCATCCAATCCGTGAATATATGTTTGGGCTTTCTTTTCTCACAACCCTAAACATATATAAGAATTATTTTAAGGGCCGTCAAAGGTTACACAAGTTGCACAAGTGTGAAGCAAAGTCTTGTTCATGCAAATTGTGACCGGAGACAGAATTTGCCCTAGTTCATCTTTCTCTTGAAGAAGCTGCTGTGTTTGTACACCTTAGGGTTTGTGACTAAGGAGCTTCTTGATTTTCATCGTGTGATGAACTAAAGAACTTTGCAGCCAACATCTTTCTCAAGTTGGTGATCAAGTCGCGTACTGGGATTCGCACATCTATTGGTTAGTCACGTATTGGGAGCCGTGCATTGAAATGAGAGATTGTCACTACAGAACAAGTCCAATTGGGTATTGGGGTAAGAGTTCAACTGTAGGTTGGTATAAGATATTGTGATTCATTTACTTGTAACCGCTTGTTTTGATAATAGTGAATTCTTGGGAGTAGTGACCTTAAAATCACTCGGTGGGGTTTTTGCTGTGTAGGTTTTCCCCATTCGTAAACAAATCATCATGTCAATTTAATTTCCGCTGCATTTAGTTTAATTGGTGATTTGTTTATGCTGCCACGCATATTGTATGTTAATCGGATTAATTAATCAACTTGGCTAATTAATTGGTTAATCTATCACAAAGGATCAATACATTCTTGGCCTATCAAAAATTTCAATTTATGGGGAAGTAGCAAAAGCATACATGAAAATAGCAATCTTCAATGCATGGCATGTTGTTGGAATTTGACATGTAAAATACCATCCAACCAACTGGGAACAAATGAATGTTGTCATATGCTTCTATTTCATTATCATGTAAATCATGTAGCTTCCACAAAAATTTGCTTTGAACCAACTAAGAGAGAGAGAGAGAGAGAGAGAGGAAATAAAGCTATATAATGAATGATCTAATGAATCCCATCCCAACTTATATAAGTAAAATTAAAATTGAACTTAACATATAGCCTGATTGTACCACTAATTAGTATAATACAATTACAAACGTCAAGTAGTTAGTAGCACAAATGTTCATGTGAGGCACCATAAGATCAATAAGCGCAATTGCATACAATGATAAAATAAGAATAGAATCTTAGAAGAAAGACACATAAACTTAGATGTAACCAGTTTTCAAAATAAATGGAAATTGAATCACATGTCACAAATTTAGTAGTGACAAGAAAGCATTGAAAAAACATTGCCTTTTAATACCATCCTTCAGTAAAATAAATCCAAAAACTAGGATCTCTTAAGAGGACAATTCAAGATCAAAAAATGCATAGCATTAAGCTGTGCATAGCCTGCAAAATATTATCTTTATAGAAAAAAAAACAAAAAAAACAAAAAAAACAAAAAACAAAACAAAAAGGAAAACAATGTGTAAAACAATTTCGCAAATGAACAAAGTGAAAGGAGTTTTTGAACACCTGTCCATAAGTAGTTGCTCAGTACGATACTATTTGTGGATTTTCCACTAATAGCATGCAGGGCAGGTTCAACCCATGGGGTTTAAATGAAACCCCTGATTTGGCAAAATCTTTATATACAGAGAGAGAGCAAGACTTAGGTACAATACTTAAGTGTTGTTCCTTAGGTTCCCCTCTTAGGATTCTGCCATGTGAATTTTTTCTCATAGAATAAAAGTGTATTTTTTAGTTAAGTAGCCATATGGCAGAATCTTAAGTGAAGAATCTAAGGAACAGCACCTAAAGTACTGTACCTAAATTTTGTCTATATATATATATATATATATATATATATAATGGAAATATAGTTCAAAACAGTGATATTATAAACTTATAATCATATTAGATTTAATTGGGTGCAATTCATATTATAACACACAGTGACACAGAAGAAGACAAAAATGATAAAATTACGTATGGAAGTGACTATTCAAAGGTTTTATATAAATATAGATGAACACTCATAAAACTTGTACAGTATTATAAAACTGATAGAAATAAAGGCCCATATAAATAAATTCACTTGATACATTCGGTTTTGGATAATTAAACTAGCTTAAGACCTAAAATAAAAAAAGAAAAGAAAAGGAAAAAACCTACACTCAACAATTGATGGCGTAATGACTTGAGGATAAAAGCTTTAGCCATATTTGTGCTTACACCCTAAGGGTATGTTTGGTTGGGGTGAAAACAGGGAGAATGAAAAAGAATGAGAGGAAAATAGGGTGAAAAATGGAATTTTCTCTTGTTTGGTTCAGGAGAGAAAACAAAAGAGAAAGAAAATGGGGTGGAAAATAATCCTTCTGGGCCCACATAATTTTGTCCTCCCAATTTAGGAGGAAAACTAAGGAGAAAAGATGATATGGGTAATAAATTACACAAATATCCTCACTTTTATTGCACTCACCTACCCCTCTCACTTTCCCACTACCTGTGACTTGATTAACATTTTGCCTCTTCATCCTTATTTCTTTCTTAGCATCTTCACAGCACAGCAACGTGAACTCCAGGTTCTTTTTTTTTTTTTTTTTTTTTTTGCCTTGTCCTCATTATATTGTTTCTTGTCCTCATTAATCTATTGTTTCTTGTTGATTTTTTTTTTGTTTCGTATGACATTCAATTTTTTTTTCCATCCTCTCACTTTTCCACTCCTCCAACCAAACGGCCCCTAAAAGGAATAGTAATGTAATAATTAGAAATCCTCATAATCATTTATAAACTCAAGATCTACTAGTAAACATGTGATATGGGACTCCACACACCCCTTGCACAACACACGTTTAAACAATTCAATCCACACAATTTGAGGTATCACAGATAGTGCCTTCCCGTAAAAATTCAGAGATTTTTAGCTGCTGTATCACAAATCACACAGCATGGGTAGAATGAGAAAGAAATGGGGAGAATGGAAGTGCTTCTTCTCACAATTGCTCTCCCCTAAGCTTTTTTGATCTCTGGTATAATATTTTTCTATAAAAGCTTGGGAAATGAACCCTAGGGAGTAATGGAAAGAGAGAAAGAAGTATTTTGTCTCTTCAATCGTTGGAGCTCTTGTAAGTGCTTCAATACTTTTTTTTTCTAGATCTTTTAAATTTCCTCTTCTTTTGTTGTTTTCTTAACTTTCCCTTTACTTTGGTAATTGATATTCAAAATAAGCAACAACTAAATTTCCAATGAGATATTAGACGTTGCTCACTATTAGATATGGGCTTTAGTGCATATGGACAGAGCTTGAACACTTACGCCGGACCTTGACATTAATGACATCTCAATCTAAACCCGGTGTTCAGTCTGTGAAATTAAAGTCTCATGAGCCAGTTGAAATCCTTCTTTATATACATAAGGAAGTTGGAAATTCTATATGAAATCAGTCATAAAATCCGTATACTTGTGATTCATTGTGATTTGTGACGCATATGATGTTTTCTTCAAAAAGTATTTGGTCTCTACATTCATTTGTTTGATTTTGTGTAACGCGCTTGGTGATCACCTTTTACTCTTGCTTTCACACCAATTAATTTTTGGTGTATGCTGAGATTGAACCCAGGTTTTTTATTTAACAATAAAAGATTTTATTAGTTAAGTTAACTGAAATCAACTCAAACATGAGTAAATTATGTTGCTTTTAGAGGTTTTTTGAGGATATATTCTTGAATTAAGTTGCAAGCATAATTGATCCATGTCCGATTGCCCTACAAGCACTCCCAAACAGCTAAGCTCAACCCAATCGGCCACTGTGTATGAAATGCAGGCTTAGGAAGCAATATCAGTCATGGCGATGATTTGATGTGAAATGGTCAAGCAGAGTGTATTTTTGTTGACTTATTAGTGCTTTCTTAAAGAAATGCACTGGCTCACAGAATATCAAATCAGCGAATTCACCAAGATCGGATGTTTTTGAATATCAAAATAGTGTTGTGTTCCAAGTTTTGAACTTGAAAGTGCGGAGGCAGCAGGTTGGTTGAATCTGTATGTGTTGCCCTGTACTGAAAAGAAAACCAAGTCAATCTGGATTCTGGGCCCTTGGCTTCATCATGAAAAAGAAACTGGCTTTCAAGAAAACATTACAAACCTGGAATAAGCTGGATAATTGGTTCTCTGAATACAGTACCTGTCGTAAATGGAAAGCACGGTGTTCCTTTTATCAAATAGAATCTGAAGAAAATAACAATAGACCATAAGGGAAGTTCATTGAACAAAAGGTTAAAAACCCATTTGAACGACTCCACATTTGTTTCAAGTTAAACTCCTTGACATGAGCTTCATCTGTCAAAACCAAACCATTTTTATATGCCAACAATAAGCCAGTTAGTATGACAATTATTTCTTTGGTTAATTGTGTAACTTTCCAATGCATACGGTACCTGGAGACATAGTTGCACACTTTATTGCTACATTGTACCTACAATGGCCAAATTATGGAACAAATCAGACAAGGAAAATAAAAGCCATTAAAGGGTAGCAAAATTTAGAGACAAGCAATCACTCTCTTTCTTCGTAACAACTCTAACTAGCAATACCTTGTTCAAAAGGAAAACCAGGATTAATGGAAACGGCAACAAGCCACATTTTGTAGAAGATGATAATCATGTCAATCCAATGAGCTTTGGCTCAAATATCACTTCCTCATTCCACAAGAAATTGTGGAGGGTGAGATTATGGGTACGAAACCACTGGTCACATTAACCAATAAAAAATGAATAATGTTATGCAAGAAGCTAAGAGAGTGTAAGATAAAATACATACCCAAGAGTGGCTTAAGCACTTTCAATTTTTGCTCTCTTTGGTGGCAACAATTTTAGGGAGATCATGTTTCATTCCACTCTCCTTCACATGATGAAAGAGATCATGGGATTCTCATAAGAAATTCATCTGCAATAACCATATATCATCATTATGTAGGAAATAACACCAGGAATTAACCCGCTTTCAACTCCATCATCAAAAAGCCACCGGACCTTTTTCATATTTCCAGCCTCACACAGAGCAGCTAAAACTTTACTGAACATTATTTTTATTGGTTTTACATTCAATGCCAACATTGTCTCAAGCACCAATGCACCTTGAAGGTCTATCATAGACACTTTCCAAGCAAAGGTTACTCAGTAGTTCAGCACATGAACATTTTTTTAATTAAAACCCCTAGCTTTGACAGCCTAACAAAAAGTTTAAAGGCCTCACTTGTATGGTTGGCTACACAGTACCCATTAATCTTTGCAGAATAGTTATCCACGCTCTTATATTCCAAACTTCTTAGCAGTTCCTCAGCTTCCTCCACCTTCACCTTTACAAAAACCTTCAATAATCATGTTGTGTGTAACAGAGTTTGGTTTCAAACCCTGTGCCTCCATATAATCCAAAGGGTCACGTTCCTCGTTCCTCGGATGTGAAGCCATTTCTAGAAAACCCCGCCAGTATGTACATCATAAACAACAATGTCAGGCTTGAACCCCTTTTCCTTCATTTGCTCAAATAGATTCAAGGCAATAAAAACTTTTCCAAGGAAATAGTATCCTTAAATCAAGGTCATATAGTGCTTAATATCTAAACCCATATGCTTACCTTTCATGTCTTGGCTTCTTCCACTTTCCCCTGTTTGCACAAAACATCCACCACAATATTGTATAGAAGCTCATCAGGAAAAATTCTTCATCCCTTCAATTCTTCAAATAGACACAATGCTTCCAAAGGCATGCCCATGTTACACAATCATTGAAGAATCAAGCCAACAATCACATAATTACTAACTTTATATACCCTTTTACATCATATCATTAAGCTTATAGCAAATTTCAATTCTTGCAATGCCTATGGATCAATGCACCATATCTTGTCACAGAACCCACAAATGACAGCAGCATAAGCATATGAATCAATAGAGGCAGATGCCCCTTTCCATGCTTGTAGCACTTTTTATCCCAAATCTGACCTCTGATGGGTGCAAAGCCCTTCAATATGTTCTGTCCAAGCAAAAGCTCTAGGGGTAACCCCAGCTTCCTCCATCTCCTGAAAGACATGAACAGCTTCTTCCATATCACCAGTCCTGCAGAGTGCTTCAATCACAATGGCATAGGTGTAATCATTAGGGCTCCATTTTGGCATGCTTAAATAATCGATTCATGAGAAAATTATAGGTGAAGATATGGGCCAGCACTTTCTTCATTTGGAACAAAACATCAATGGCCACATCAAACATATACCAAGATCTAACCAATGCATTGTATGCTCTAAGCAATGTCTCATCAGGCTGCAGCCCCTCCGCTGCAAGCCTGCAAGCGTTTCAAACAAATCAGAAATTTCCATGGCTTTGTGTATAAGGTACAATCTAAAGAAAAATAAGAGTTACAAGACTTATACTCCGGTTGCAATCCAACTACAAAAAGAGAATAAAAATTATAAAATGAGAGGTTGTCTTTGGAATTTTGCTTAGTTCAACAGAAAGCATATATAAACAAAAAAAAATAGGGTCATTCCGATCAGCACTCCTATAAACTACACTAATGACATTCAAACAGGACATGAGCTTGACGCCAAAAAGTTTAATTAGCGGAAAACCTCAGTAGAGTTGTTTAAACTCTAAAATAGTATTTCATTCCATTACCACAAAACATTTAAGTGTCAAACAACCAATGTAGTGTTATTACAAAACTTGTAGTGTGGCCTATGAAACTTGATCTAGGAACATTTGTAATGTCTGTATTTCTTGTTTTCACCTTGTTTACAAAAACATTTGGAATCTACATTATTCACACAGATGGGCAGAGTAATTGGCAATCACACCAGCTTTGGCAAGAAGGGGAACAAGCTGACCTCCCTACCAGTTTTCTACAACCACTGCAATAACAGATAACAAGAAACTGAAAACTGTATTCTTCAATCAGTCCTTTTAGTGTTCTATGTCCTGTCCACTCTGCTAGAGCTGCTTGAATATCACTTCCATCTCCTTCAAATAGAACAGACATTTAAAACAAAAAGTTCCTCAAGAATATGGTATAGTGAACAGTCATCGAGTTTCTCATTGTTACGAAAATAGAGAAGTGATAAGTGTTGTTCAACTTGGATGCTAGAAATGATCATGTAGGTGAGATCAAAGAAAGCAGATGATGGTAATTGGACAAGAATTAAACTATAGGATATTTTTATTCACATCAAATTTGGCATCTGTACTCTCACTATGACAGAACTTATCAGAGATTCAAAATCTCTATCAAGTAACAGGATATCTTTTTTAATACATGCATTTGTTATGGGATAACATATGCAGATCTAGTTGAATAGAAGCTTGCATACTATGATGGATAGATTAAAAAAAAAATACAACCTGAAGATCACGAAGTGTGTGGAGGATATAACCTCCTTGGCCTAGTTCAACACCATTTCTAACTCTTCTTTGCTCTTTCTTCTTGCTCTGAACACCAATTCCATTTCTTTATTTGTCTGAGAGAGAGAGAGAGAGAGAGATGCACATTGATAGTTCCTCAACCAATTATTTTACTGCTATTCTGTCTCTTTGGATACTACTTCAAAGTGAAATACTGCATTTATCAATTCTTGTAGGTCTCTTACATCTTGAGAAACAACTCTGGGATATAAACATCCCTAAAATTGAAAAACATCAGCATGAAGCATAAAGCTCTACTGATTACAAGATTTGGCTTTAAATGGGCCATTCAAAATTTAAGCAGGTGAAAGTTTATACTCTTCAAAGTCTTCACATGTCTGAATACTTAGAAGCCTTCACATGTCAGAATACTTTGACATTTCCCATGCTATTTTTTTGCTTTCAATCTTCAGAACTCCCTAACTGATATTAGAGTCTCAGGCATACTTAAGGGCTGCTTCATTTTTTGATTTCTGCAATTATCAAACGAATGAGATCAAAGAAGGTTATATTAGTCAATCACAATTTGAAGCTATTTTAATTTTAAAATTTTTTTATTTAACTTACATTGGAAATATCTATCCACAAATTAAGCCTCTGAAGAGCTTTTCCTGATTCTTGTGTTTCACGAGCCAAAATTATCCCTTCACCCAAGGTGTTCACATGACCACTAACCAATAAAGCAGCTGCTGCATTCATTATCTGTTCAAATATTTTGGTAATTATTAGATTTCTCAATCATAAGTAGTAACTCATGACATTAACAGCTTAATGAGAGCCAGACTGCCAAAGAACTTACAAGTGCATCGGCAATGGACCCTTTCTGTCCTGATAACACATGCTTTAGAACATCTGCATTATACTCTGGATCTCCACCTTTCAAGCTATCTAGGGTGCAGCGGGGAATGCCAAACTCCACTATCCAATAAACATTATGTCTTTATTAGTAAGCATAAATAAATTGTTCATAACCATTACTACGTAGAAACTAATCAAACATGAACAAATTAAAAATTAGAGGCAAGATTCTCACATGGATCAAATGAGAATGTCTCAATGTTTTCTGGAGTGACATCAAGGATTAGCCCAGGTCCTGTATTCAAATCATTGATCCGTGACTAAGATGAGATCTACTAATATACTTAAACAGATAAACTTTAAAAGGGCACACCTCATCAAGATTGATAGAGCATCACCATTTGTACACGTATTGATAGGCTTCTAGAAAATTTTAAATTATGCGATACACTGAGGAAAAATATGTGAGAGGACACAAATTGAAAATATAAATTAAGGTTTTTTCCACTTAAAAAAGATGTTCTTTTTTGACATAGATAAGCAATGTTATATGCCATTCAAATATAAGCAAAAAATTTAATAAGTTGGCACTAATTACTAATGCAAAATGTAAGAGATACAATTTTTTTTTTGTTTGTAAATCTATGTAAATGGTTTGGATCAATAAGAAAACTGACCAAGGCATGTAAAAATGGGTTATGCCCGATCAATCTTGATGGAAGGCCTCTTCATCATAGTTTATCTCATAATTTAAAAATAGAGAGAGAGAGAGAGATATACGAAAATGTCAAATTCTACAGTTGTAATATGCATACTTCAGCATTCAAAAAGAGAAGTATCTTACCTAGGGGGCTCATTTCATCTAAGCCCTCTGAGTGAACAACTAATGCTCTTTTCATGCCAAAAAGCTGCAATGCTTTAGCCATTTTTAAGACCTAAACAACAAATATAACATATACTAAGAAAAAATCTATTACCACATATATGCAACTAATTACTTGAAAACTGAACCCAAGTCCATTAACAGTATATAATTTTGTATCGGCTTCCTTCTATTATTAGAGAATACACAATGAAATCAATGATGAAGTGATAACTGTAACAATAAAAATATGAAACATTAACATAGTTGCTTTAGTTTGGTTACATGCTCTCAAACTGAAACAATAGAGATTAATTTTTGCTACTATAAGTTGTCTAAGCTCTACTGCAAACAAAACATTTTAACTTGATTACAATTTGAGATACTCCAGCACTATGTTGAGCCAATAAGCAAGTATATAACACTCAATAAGTTTTCAGTCAATTATATATTAATCAACAATTCAGGCAAGACCCAAAATCAAAATCAAAATCAAAATCAAAATCCTTTGAATCTTACTAACAATTAATCTATTAATTATCTATTTAGTCACAACCTTATATCTATTGAAACCATCCTGGCAAAATAGTGACTACATTTGAAACAATGAAATATTCAATCACTTTTGTTATGTAATTAGTTTGAAATCTTTTTATTTTTGGTGGGGGGGAAGTTATATGAAATTAAATCATCAAGAAATAAAGTTTTAGGAGAGTAGATGATAGTTTTAATATTCTTGATACAAATACTTACCAAGTCTTCCTTGTATACTCCAACAACAGCAAAAGGAACCCTAGATGGATTCAATATTGGGCCCAATATGTTGAACACAGTTTTCACTTTTAGCTTTTTTCTAACAGCGCTGACAATCTTCATGGCTGGGTGATACCTTGGAGCCATCATAAACCCAATTCCTCCTTCGTTCACGCACCTCGTAACCCCCTGAGTTAAAGAAAAAACAATGAGAAATTGAATTAATATAGGAAAAAATCATTTGTTCAGAATATTGGCACTCTTCTCATATTATATAAGTAGAGCACAAACATTCACATTTAAAAAATAAAAAATAAATTCTCTGCTAGATGTAGTTTGGGGTTTCGGTGGGTATAGGTTTGGAAATAATACTATGGGCATAAATACTAATTACCGTTGTGCTTATGAGTGAAAAACATCTATCATCAGATAGAGATAGCATCCTCAGCTGACTGCAAAATTATCACGATAACTTCTAGGTTGATATGTATTTCATAAATTTTCTAAAACTATAAAGTCTAGTGCAGCCAGTTTATAATCTCCTAATGGTCAGAATATGCTTCTCACCACACAAGAAGCTGCTCTGAAGCATAGTCACTCACTACCCATAATATCATTGGAGCATCAACTAAATTTTGAAAAATAAAATTAATTACACTAACCTCAGGATCCAAGTCAAAAGCTACTCCCAATGCTTCTAATACATCAGCACTTCCACAGGCGGAGGAACTTGACCTGTTTCCTTGCTGAACACAAAACAATTAATCAATCACTATTTCATACATTTGTAATACATTTCACTAAAGATCACAGATTCAAAGTAAGTGTAGAGGGATGCCAACCTTTGCAACTTTTACACCACAAGCTGCAGCAAGTATTGAAGCCCCAGTGGAAATGTTCACTGTGTTTGCTCCGTCACCACCCGTTCCAACAATGTCGACTGTATCATTCAACCCTTCTACCTTCACACTATGCTTGAGCATTGCCCTTGCCAACCCCACAACCTGTTTAATCATTAAAAACCCATAAAAATATTAACTTTCACTATCCTCCATTTTTTGAGATAGGTAGATAGTGGGGGAGGGGGAGGGGGAGTTTGAACCATAGACATGGGACACCACACAGGAAGATGCCATCACCACAAGGCTATCGCTTGAACCCTTCATTATCCTCCATTTGTTATAACATTAAGCATACTTTTTTAGACAAAAATTGAATTGGCTTAAGTCCTTAATGGTCTGTTTGGATTGAGAGAAAAGGAGGGGGAGTGGGGAGTAGAGTAGAGTAGATTTAGCACAAAATTAGCTTGTTTTTAACCAACTCTACTCTACTCCCCTCCACTCTCCCTCCTTCCCCCCTCCATCCAAACAAGCCATAAAAGCATTTAGGCAAAAAACTTGGGTGGGTGGCCTCAGATTTATCAAGTAAAAATCTATTAACATGATTTTTAAGTGTTAAGAAGCAGCTAGAAAACATGCCTTCAATATCATTATTCCATGAAATTTCACTCAGACAATAAATTCTAATACCATATCTATCAATTCCAAGTGGGCAAACAGCATACTATAATTTTGAAATGTCGATGATAAAACTCATTCTAATAGAACCCAAAAGAAGAGAACTTTTTACCTCTTCATATGTCTCCCCTTTAGCTCTCAGCAGAACAAGAAAAGCACTAATCAGTGCCTCATTTGCATCTTTTAGTAAAAAATCAAGGGAAGCCTCAGCCTCAGCCTCAGATAAATCAACACGATCTATCAATGATTCAATCAACTGCAACAACCCCAAAAAACCAAACAAAATTCAGAAACTAAAACAACCCAGAAACCAAAATTACAAATAAACACAAAACGAAACAACCCCAAATCCGTACCTCATTGAAAGATTGTACTTTTTGGGTTGAACTATCAGATGCAGTGCCGGGAAATACAGAGACCAGAGTGGTTCTTTGACTTTGTTGCTTTGTGTGAGGAATTGGGTGTGTGAAAAAGCAATTTCGAGGAGCATTAAGCTTGGGAATGGGATTCAAAGAAGGGAAAAGGATTTGAGATTTGTAGGAGGAGACAGCCATTGCAGCCCAACTTTACAACAAAAAACCAATCTTTGAGAACAGAAACTGTGAGTCTCTCTGTGAATGTATTTGGCTTTATGAGGGAACAAGAAGAGATGGGTTGTTTTATTTTGCAGCTTTAATATGTCATGTAGAAATATCATTGTCCAGCACAGAAGGCCAATGATTGAATCGGAATCCATATTTGGGGTTACCATATGTGAAGATTTAACGTAACTTACCAGTATTCTATGTAAGATGTCATCTGTGTATAAGGCGCATTGATATCATGTAAATCCGGTGATGACTGTATAGGTGAGAAAAAATGTGTGGATAAATCACCCACTTACCCAAATGGCCACATTTAACCGGAATTAGCTCCTACTTCAATCCTTACCCTTATCCTACATCTTACAAGTCCTTATACTTGTGAAGTGACCATCGCGTCAAGTGTACACAATATTATTAGTTTGTTTGTTATTAGTAAACCAAATTATGGTCGGATTCTCAATTGAACCGGTAAAGTTTGGTCCACTTTTAAAAACTATGCATTTAACCTCAAAAAACAAAAATCTAATACATATTTGTATTGATCAAATAAAAAACAAAAAATATTTATCTTTATTTCTTTTCTAAGGAATTTTAACTCCAATCCACTTATTTATTTGATATTTTATTTTATTTTTGAATTCCAATGCACTTCAATATCGTGTAGACCGAGTGATTAGGTGAGAAAAATGTGAAATAATCCTTACTATTATCATTATTTTTTTTATGAGATTAAATTTTATAAGGATATGAGGTAAAACTCATGTTTTACCTTTTCAATCTCAACATGCCATGTCATTTTATCACATATTTAAGAATAAATTCAACCACACCCAATCAATTATAATACCCATATATAAATCCAACCAAAGTGGGATTTGGGAGTTTATTCGGATGTTATTAGGTGTGGTAGGTTGTATTGAATTTTAAGTAAAATGTTGATATGACAATTTCTTATTGGATGGTGCAATACATGGGTTTTACATCTCATCCTTACCAAATTTAGACTCTTTTTTTATTCCCTCTAATTATTTTTAAATGGGTAAAATTTAGGTACTAGATTACTCTATTAAATTCTTTCTAAAAAAAAAAAAAAAAGATTACTCAATCAAATTCTAATAGATTTCAATACTTTGAATTTATTTGGAGAAGTTATTATACAACACTTAAGGAATTGTATCTTATTTATTTTTCCTTTTTAAATTAGCATTGTAACATTTTGTTTTTAATGTTGTGTTTGGTTGGGGTGAAAAGAAAAAAGGAAAGAAAATGGCAGGTTAGAGTTTCCACCAAACCCATTGTTTTTTAATCCAAATTATAAAATTACAAAATTACCCCTACATGTTTCCATCCTTACCACAAAACTCAAGTCAAGGGGCTCTTTCATTTCCCAATTGATCAAAGTCTTAGCATTCATTGTATTTCCTCTATAGTGGGTTATTTTGTCTTTCCTTTCATTCATCAAGAGTGGACACCATAGGTTGAAACTCTCTCATAAAAAAGTTTCATCGTGAGTTTGTCATATTAAAACAAGGGACATGCCCTTTTTGTTTCCCAATTCTTATGGCCTTAGAGCCTCTCATCCATTAGGCCATCTAGGCAATAATTTAAGGTCCACAAATAGAAGAAGGTGCCTAAAATATAATATAGGGTAAATTACAAAGTTGGTCCTATCCTTACACCATATTTCAATTCAGCCCTAACCTTTTCAGTGTATGTCAATTTAGTTATTGCCGTTATCCTTTGGATGGAAAAAATTAATATGTCATTTGCCAATTGTATCGTTAAGTCACCATCATCCCTTCATTGAAAAGGAAAGTCACCATCAAGATCAAGTCTTCTCTTCCATTAGGATTTCACAGCATTTTATTTCTCGACTTAATCTGCCAATGTCAAAGCTCGTCCACCATTCCACATATTGGATTGCTTCAAAGGATTCAACCTTACATGCTCAAAGTGAAAGCAAAAGTTATTCGCATAAAAGTCTTGGTCCTTCTTAATGAGAAATTTTAGTCTTTCTCTGCAATAATATAGGTTTTCAAAAAAAAAAAAAAAAAATCTAGATGTGCTTCTCATTCATTTGAAAGAATTATTTCAAAATCACTTTGAAGATTACATATGATCCCTATGAATTATGATTGGTTCTTAAAAAGAAGTTTCATATCCCTATTATTATTGAATGTATAAAAAAAAAGTAAAGAGTGAGATGTAAGGTGTATTTGAAAAGTTGGTAGCTAAAAAAGCAATAAAAGTAGTTTTTTTACTTTAAAAACTTGCTAAAGCTTTCAAAGTTGGATGTGATTCACGTGAATGCTCATGTTCATCAACAACATTACCTTTTATTTTTGGATCAAACACACCATTTTCTTAACTTTAAGATTTGCCCAATTTGGGCCTTAAATTTTGCATTACTTTGTTTTTCTTTTTCTAAACTTTAAAAATTTCTTAGGGTAAATTGCAAATTACACCTCTAAAGTTTGGGGGTGATTGAATTTTACACCCTGAAATTTTAGAATTTGGATTTTACCCCTTGAAGTTTGAGGTGTTTGGATTTTACACCCTAACATTTCAAAACTTAGATTTTACCCCCTAAAGTTTAGGATTGTTTGGATTTTACACAACCAAATTCTGAAACTTTAGTGTGTAAAATCCAAACCCGTCAAAACTTTAGGTAGTAAAATCTAAACACTTGTAAAATATAGGGGGTAAAATCCAAATTCTAAAACTTCAGAATGTAAAATCTATTCACCCCCAAACTTTAGAGGTGTAATTTGCAATTCACCCAATTTCTTATTATCATTTTTAAATTATTGAAAGCATTACATTTTCTTTTTAAAACATTTTTTTCCATAGTTTAGTTGCAAAAATAGGGATGATTTTTTTTTTTTAATAGTTTAGAGATGAAAAAAATATTTTAAAAGTTTAAGGAGAGAAAGTGTGGTATTTTCAATAGTTTTGGGACAAAAAAAGACATTTTAATATTGATAAAAGTAGAAATTTATGCAAATTCTAAAAAAAAAATGAAAATGATGTTAGGAAAAAATTTAGACCCCAATTGATTTTGGGGCAGAATTAATAAATATATTAAATTACCACTCAGATTAATTTACAAGCTAATTACCATTTAGCTAGCAACATAAACCATATGAAAAAAAAAATCACACAAATAATAAAACATATGGTGACATAGGGAAAAATGAAAAAACAACTATAATAAAGTAAAAAACGACTCTGAGGACTTAACCATCTACTCAAATAAATATATTAACCTTAGAGGCAAAACAAATTCACATATCCACTCAAATAATTGAAGTTTTTTCCAATGAAGAATACCTTATTCTAAATTGTTATAGCCTATATGGTACTTATTGATGTTACCAACGCAGATTTGAATCCACAAATTCAAATACCCATGACTTCAAATACCTACTTGAAGATTTTCTCCACAACAGTAGTAGAGTATACACTAGATGGAGGCTAAGATCTACTCTTTGAAAAGTTTAGGATTTTTGTTGCTTTACCTCTCCAACCTCCATAAAGGTTGGGTTTGATGTGCCTTTATATAGGCTACCCATTAGGATTACAAAAACTCACTTTGTATAGCCAACCTAATGAAAAACCAAATAGGTCAAAATCTGAATGTACCATTCTTTATTGGTCAACTAATTGTTGAAGATGTGTCGAGATAAATTTTCAATTGATCAAGTAGGTGTCGAAATAACATGCTTTTCTTAAAATTAATACAATGGTGATAGTTCCCTATGATCACATGACAACGTCATTTTATTTTACCGAGGATGCTTGATAGTTCCCTCTTACCATTTACCACATGAACTGTCATTTTAATTTATTGTGGTTGCTCGCATGTAATTTCTAAGTCATCATCTATACCCTTTTCTATTGTAAATATGGCCAATTAGACAACATCAATTTTCAGATTAGCGTACTGATCAAAGTGAATCGTTTTACATTATTTAAAGGCCAAGTTGCTACTTTTTAAATGGCCTCGGCCACTTTTCAAAGTTAATTTTGATGGTGCTATGTTTAATGAAGATAGGAAGGGTGGTGTTGGGATTGTGATCCGGAACTGTTTGGGACAAGTTATGGCTTCCATGACAGAGAAGTGCAATCTACCTACATTAGTTGATTGAGTTGAGGCTATGGTAGCAGTCAGAGCTGTAGTTTTGGCACAAGAATTGGGGTTTTCATCTATTATTCTTGAAGGCGATTCATAGAAAATTATGAATACCTTTAAAAATGATGAACCTTCTTTTGCTTCTTATGGTCGTTTGATTGAAGAGGCGAAGTTTTTAACAATCCTTTGTTGTTTTCAGTGTTTCTCATGTTAAGAGACAAGGTAATTCTGTAACTTACAATCTTGCTAGATATGCTAGACATATCAGTGATTTGTCGGTGTGGATTGAAAGTGTTCCTTTACATCTTAATGCCGTAACCTTAGCTGATTTGGTTGCTTAGTTTTCAATAAAGTTACAATATTTCTTCTCATTAAAAATAAATAAAATAAAATAAAAACTTCAACTACAAGCTATGATAGTTAAAACTTTTGCTAGAGTTGTTGATCTGGTATCGGGCTGTCTTTCAACTACCACTAGGCTTTCTTCTTAAAATTAATGATTGCAAGGCTCTTCTAAGTGAGTGATAAGGACCCAATTTTTGTGTTGATTGCTTCCCTCCCAATATTTGTGTTGATTGGTTTGAGGGAACCAAGACCTCCAAATTGATAAATGGACTACTTGGGAGTCCATACTTCCAAAGTGAAAATTCACTCAATAATCATATTTTTCAAACATGCTTTATTAATGAACACAAAACCATATATATAAATGGCTTTACAAGATAAAGTAACAAAAAAAATCAAAGAAAACCAAATCTCTATCTCTTATAAGTAGATAAGATTTATTTAAAGACTAACCTAACAATCTGTCATATCCTTATTTAATTATCCAACCCCTAATAACAAAACTATAATCTTGAAATGATAAATTATCTCCAGTGTTTTCAACAGAAACATCTCATGTACAAATTTCACTTACCCTATTGTAACAATCGAATTTATAATTTCTTTCTTTCAAGTTATAACTATACGAGGTAGGGTCCTTCAGTTTTTTTATGTACACACATAGCTGCCCAATCTCAGTCATGGTTACGTCCATTATTAACCCCAAGAAACCAGAAAATTCATGTCCACAATTTTTTCTTTTTGTTGGTCTGACAATTACGACCACCAGTTTATACTTTATTCAGAAAGGCAAGTGGCTATGCTTATAAATTGGGTTCCTCTCCTACGACAGAGTCACAGCATAAATTCACAGAATCACTCATCTATACACAAGAGAGAAGAGAGAGATGGAAGTTGTTCAAGTGCTCCACATGAATGGTGGAATAGGTGAAACAAGTTATGCAAACAACTCTCTGGTTCAGGTAAAATTAATTACCAAACATCTACCACGAATATTTTCAAATCATATAGGTATATATATACAGGTGGTACATGATATTCCCACTTAATTGACTGTTCAAGACAGGCCAATGCCATGTTAAAAAGGACATTTTTATGTGCCATATATTGTTAGGTAGAAAATCTTATTAAATACTCGTTATTACACACTTTGTAAACACGATTTTAGTTAAAATTGTAAAATCGTGTTTTAAAAATATGATTTTTGAATTTCACATTTTTAACTAAAATAGTGTTTTAAGAACACGAATTCAATCTGAGGTAGTGTTTGTATGGTGAATTTATAATAATGAGTGTGTGACAATTATTTCTCTTTTTAATAACATAAAAGTTTTTTTACTGCCCTAGTTTGATTGACTTAACACAAAGAGGAACAAAATTATAATACTTTGAATAGTTGAATATAAGATATACGCTATTATCATCACTGCATTTTACCATACACAACCCATTTCATAAAGGACAATTATTTTCTTAGTTTATAAGCATATAAATTACTACTCATTCAAACTCATTTTGTTTGGACTTTGACAGCAAAAAGCAATATCTTTGACCAGACCAATCATAGAGGAAGCTATTACCAATGTCTACTGCAGGACCTTGCCAAGGAGCCTAGCCATCGCTGACTTGGGTTGTTCTTCAGGACCAAACACTTTGTTTGTGGTTTCTGAACTTATCAAGGTAGTGGACAAGCTTCGCAAAAAACTAGGCCATGAATCACTTGAATATCAAGTGTTTTTGAACGACCTTCCTGGAAATGACTTTAATACCATTTTCAAGTCATTGCCAAGCTTCCAAAAACAAATGAGTTGTCAAATGGGGCCTGGTGCTGGTCCATGTTTGTTCTCAGGAACTCCTGGTTCTTTTTATGGTAGGCTTTTTCCAAGCAACAGTTTGCATTTTGTGCACTCTTCTTACAGTCTCCAATGGTTATCTCAGGTAACTTATTCTTTAAACAGAAAAAAGGTTAATTTAACTAATTATATCCATAATCATGTGATTAATAAACTACCACTTTATCCAAAAGGCCAACATGTGTGATTTTTAACTTTTTAAATGAGAGGTAGAATGAAAACAAGGTTTGAGCTCAAGACGATTTGCTCTAATACTGCATTACAAAAGAAATTTGCATTTCTTATCTTGAATTTTAAGCAAGAAATTGAAACCTCATTGTTAATGCATGTGATGTGATGATTTATTATATTGTATAATGATTGCATACAATATCCCTCTCAAACCCATTCATATGAATGAAATATTGTATGCAACAATACACAAATAACCACCTCTAATTAAGCACTTATGAAATGAGTAATTTATATGTCAATCACTCAAGAATAACTTTAGCATTCAATTGATCTTAAATACATAAGACATAGTTATTCCTATTCTTGAGGTCAATTGGTATTACTAAGTTATCAAATTCTTCATAAGATGTGCTTTTGGTAATACATGCTTTAGCATTTTTCTTAATGTAACTATTCAAGATCTACGTGTCAGCTCAACTAACACCTATTTGTGTTTATAATAGAGATGTTCACAACTCAAATCTTCGCTCCACCATTGTAATTTTTGAATTATAAAAAGTGATTTATAAAAAAAAATTTATTTAAGATCTATGCAATGATAAATTGCCAAATATAGTTCACACTTTATTAGCATGAGAATAAAAAACACAATAATGATATGAATTTTATTGTGCAATAGGTTCCAGAAGGGCTGGATAATAACAAAGGGAACATATACATGGCATCTACAAGCCCACCAAGTGTACTTAGGGCATACTACGAGCAATTTCAAAGAGATTTTTCAGTGTTTCTGAAGTGCCGTGCAGAGGAGCTGATGGTAGGAGGGGGAATGGTGTTAACATTTTTAGGGAGAAGAAGTGAAGATCCATCTAGCAAAGAGTGTTGTTACATCTGGGAGCTTTTAGCTATGGCCCTCAATGACATGGTCTCTGAGGTAACATAGGCTACTACAACTCTGGTTACTAAATGATTAAAAGTTTCCTATTAGTTTCACTTAATTATGATTAGTAGTATAGTCATAATTAATTAAATAATCTTGTAAATTTGAGTATTCAATCTGAATTTGTTAAATTGATGGAAAGTTAATAATGGAATTAGATCCTACTATCTATTTATTTTTGAATTAGTTAATGAAATTTTAAAAAATCAAAGGACTCCACGGTCCAAATATGTTGATATGATGATGACCTATAGGAGTTTCTTGACCATGAACTAATATAACAAGTGGTAATGTAGCATGTTTGCACTAGGAAGGAATAATTGATCTCAAATTTGCATAAAATCTATTATGCTAACCATAGGATGTACATTCCAGGGACTCATAGAGGAAGATAAAATGGATTCCTTCAACATCCCTCAATACACACCATCCCCATCAGAAGTGAAATCTGAAGTTTTAAAAGGAGGATACTTCTCCATTGATCGCCTGGAGGTTTCTGCAGTCAAATGGAATGATTATGATAGTGAATTCAACCCATCTATAGCATTTAGTGATGATGGATACAGTGTTGCAAATTGCATGAGAGCTGTGGCTGAACCCTTGCTTGTTAATCAATTTGGAGATGCAATCATTGATGAGGTTTTCCGTAGGTACAGAAAAATTATTGCTGATCACATCTCTAAAGAGAAGACTCAATTTATCAATGTGACCATTTCCATGAAAAAAAGTGGTCATTTCATCGTATGAATGGCTCACGTTAGTGTGGTTTTCTAATAATGTGGTAGGTCAACTGGCCTTGTATTTGTTTTTTTCCAAGTTCTCGCTCGCAATAGGCGTTGCCATATATTATCTGCTAGTGCTTTCTTATGTAATAAATAAAGTGTACAAAAAATTGATTTGAATTGTTCTCAGTGAACTCTAGTGCCTACAATTTCTCATTTTCTCTAGCAACTTGGCATGAAGAAAATGATATATTTGGATGGTTTATGAATTACACATTTATTGTGAGTGAATTTCAATTAGATCAAATAGTAAAGTTTTTGAAAAAACCTCAATCAGATAGGCCCCTTAGATTACTACTACATAAGTTGTGCTCACCTGCACAGTTTGCAACCAAAAAAAAAAAAAAAATTGATATTCCACACTTCTTTGTATCTGAAGAGAAAAATATAAGCAGAGCCACCTTAGATTGCTACTCATCATTCTTACTAAAATAGAGTTGATAGGGAATATAGGGTCCTGAAAGATTTTGTAGTCATCTCTAGATGTCTAATTGGAATTGAATCGGTTGGTTTGTTTTCTTCTTAATATGTTTATATAACAAACTGAGATAACGTAAGACACTACTGGACAAATTTAAAACTGGAAAGGCATTCTAGCATAACACCAAAATAAAGCTATTTCAAAAGTTTCTGTTATGTTCCTAATCATGTTTTTTTCTTCATTTATGTTCTTATACCAATGACATAATTTCTGGCAACTTGGATTGGTTCTTGTATCTGCAAAACTTTTCAAAAATATTACTATTCTAATTGGGTAGAATCATCAAATTGATAGAATACCTTGAATCAAATTCGCTGAAACTGAAAAAAAAAAAAAAACTAACTGTAAGTAAAGATTTTTTTCTTCTTACATGGCCACTAGTCTTTATATAAGATTAGCCACAAAAAAAGGTGAAAATACTCTACTTTTCAATTGATTTCTCTTTATTTCATTGTCAAATTTTCATTCGACATTTGATTTAAGGCGTAAACGAGTTGAACCAAACCAAGTATTAAAAATTAAAAATTGTTCTTTTAATAATATTTTGAACATAAGCCAAGTTTAATTTCATCATGAAACGAAATTACATGTTCAAACTTGATTTATTTTCTTATTGAACAAGCTCAAGTTAGTTCATTAACTACTTGATTAGCTTTTCCCCCCTATTATTAAGTAATACCATGATTAAAAATTTTTACATCTCCACAAATCCATTAATATTTTTACTACAAATGGATTGTTTATATTATTAACAAACTTTAAATAAAAATATATTATTATGTCTAAATAAGTATATTTTTAAGCAAATATACATATAAAAATATAAAATTATATATAGTTAAACCAAGCATCAGGTTCATCAATTTGTTCATGAATATATATTATTATGTTTGAGTTTGACATGTTTAATAGTCGAGTCTAAACTTAACATAAGCTTGACTTATTTGCTATATAAACAAACACAAATAAGCATTTTCCCGAATCAAGCTCATGATTCATTTACACTTTTGCTATATATCAGCATATACGAAGCAAGTCGGTGTGAGGAGAGCTTATGAAATAAGCCAACTCAGAGATTGGTCAGAGAAACGGCATGAAATACCGTATAGGACGTTCAGATCATTGCATATGTTTTAAAGTAACCTATGAATACATTGAACCCAGATGTAGACAAACATCAAATCAGTAACATTACCGGCACTAAAGCAAATGTTTTCGATGTTTATCTTCGTTTGCAATTGCTCTTGAAGAAGTTGTTAATTAGAAACTAACAAAACTGTGGTTGGTGAACACTCTATATACCAAAAGCAGTGCTATTTGAAGGTATCTATACTACTATTTAAGGAGCTTCCCTTATTTGGAATCTTCATTTTTTTTTTTTTAAAATGTCCATACACCCTTATGTTTAAATAGAGACAAAACTAAAAGACAATCCGGTAAAAATACAACTCTAACTTCTATTAAAACATTGCCTAAAAAATAGGGTCACTTTCTTGTTAATTTTTAAATTACTTTATCCACTTATAAATTAAATTCTCAAAATAAAAATTATATATATAAAATAAAAATACAGGTTTAAAAAAGAAAATAGCTTCATTGCACACGCAAAGCATGTGTGATGAGGCTAGTGTATTATAGTTGTGATGACCTCACCGTATGAGGTTTGTATTTATAATTCTTGTGTGGAAGGGTAAAATAAAAAAAAGGATAATGCCATTGATGATACGTAATATACACCCATAATTTTTGCACATAGTTCACTACTTCTGAAAGGTTAAGAGGTTATCTATCAAATTCTTTGTTTGATATCTATATATAATAATGGATTTTATTAGACAAAATTTAACATTGACTACTGTGTAAGTGTATATCATATATGAAAAGGAAAGAGCCAGCGCTACTCGTGATGACCTAATGGGTATGGCGTATGAGAGGTTGGTATTGAAGCCTGAAGGCTTCAAATAATTTACTTCCATTTTCTTTTCTTTTCTAAGTTATGACCACAAGCGTTAGTCCTTCTAAGCACAGTAGTCTCATGAGACCATGTCTCAATGACATACAGGACCCACATGCCATTGAGACAGGTCTCATAGTCATGAGATACTCTAACTAAAAAAAATCATGACCACTTCTTTCCCTTTTTGTTTTTTTGATTTCACAATCATGAACAGTAAGTTCTTAAGAAAAGGTACCTTTGGTTATAAATTGGTTTCATCTCCCTCAGTACAATCAGCTCAAACTCACATAACCAATCAGCGGATTGCGGATTGAGATCAAGTGTATTTGATGCAATTCACCCACTTTCTCTCACAATTTTTTTCACATTTTTAACTTTTTAACTTTTCTTTAATATATTTTATTTAATGGTTGAGATTGAAAAATGTTTTTTCAACTTTTAATCTTAGTTATTGATTACAATTGCATCAGGTGCAATACCCTAGGTATTGCACTTGATCTCAATCCACCATCCAGAGAGAGAGAGAGAGAGAGTAGTTACTTAGAAAAGGGAGGTGCCTATGATTATAAACTGGGTTCCTCTCCTGGTATAGTGCAATTATTGCCATATCAACATTTTATTTATTTATTTTTGAATTAGTTAATGCAATTTTAAAAGATCAAGGGACTCCAAATATGTTGATTATGACCTGATGGAATTTCTTGACTATGAACTAAGAGTAATTCTATCGTACCCCCCCAAAAAAAAGGGGTACGGTACCCACTAGTAGATAACTTGGTATATCAGGTTACCTTTTTTCTCACATTTAACGATTTTATCTTCACATTATGTAGTTTCAACATCATATGTGACAGTTCTTTTGTCATATTCGGTGGTTCTCTTACTTTTTTCTCACATTTGACGGTTCTATCCTCACATTGTGCAGTTCTAATATCACATGTGATAATTCTTTTGTCACATTCAGTGGTTTTCTTACTTTTTTCTCATATTTGATGGCTCTATCCTCACATTGTGCAGTTCCAACATCACATGTGACAGTTCTTTTGTCACATTCGATGGTTCCCTTATTTTTTTCTCACATTTTACGGTTTCATCCCCACATTGTGCAGTTCCAACATCACATATAACAGTTCTTTTGTCACATTTGGTGGTTCCCTTATTTTTTTTCCTCACATTTGACGGTTTCATCCTCACATTGTGCAGTACCAATATCACATGTGACTGTTCTTTTGTCACATTTGGTGGTTCCCTTATTTTTTTCTCACATTTTAACGGTTTCATCCTCACATTGTGCAATTCCAATATCACATGTGACTGTTCTTTTGTCACATTTGGTGGTTCCCTTATTTTTTTCTCACATTTGACAATTTCATCTTCACATTATGCAATTCCAACATCACATTTAACAATACTTTTGTCACATTTGGTGGTTCCCTTATTTTTTTTTCTCACATTTGACAGTTTCATCCTCACATTGTGTAGTACCAACATTATATGTGACTGTACTTTGTCACATTCGGTGGTTTATTTATTTTTTCTCACATTTGACGGTCTTATCCTCATATTGTGCAGTTCTAATATCACATGTGACCGTTCTTTTGTTAGATTTTGTGGTTTCCTTTTTTTTTTTTTTTTTTTTTTTTTTTTTTTTTTTTTTTCTTTTCTTACATTTGATGGTTCCATTGTCACATTCGGCAGTATCAACATCACATTTGATCGTACTTTTCTCACATTCGGTGGTACTTTAATTTTTTCTCACATTTGACAGTTCCATTATCACATTGGGCAGTACCAACATGACTTGTGAATGTACTTTTGTTACATTCGATAGTTCCCTTATTTTTTTTCTCACATTTGATGGTTCCATTGTCACATTGGGCAGTACTAACATCACATTTGACCGTACTTTTGCCACATTCGATTGTACTCATATTTTTTCTCACATTTGATAGTACCATTCTCAAATTATGCAGTACCAATATGACATGACTATACTTTTGTCACATTCGGTGGTTCCTTTATTTTATTTTTCTCACATTTGATGATTCCATTGTCACATTATGCAGTACTAACATCTTATTTGACCGTATTTTTCTCATATTTGATGGTACTTCAATTTTTACTCACATTTAACAGTTTCATCATCACATTGGACAGTACCAACATCACATGTGATCGTACTTTTGTCACATTCAATAGTTCCCTTTTTTTTTCTCACATTTAATGGTTCCATTATCACATTAAGTAATACCAACATTATATATGATAGTACTTTTGCCACAAATGGCCGAAATAACTAGAAAACTTAAAAATGACTAAAATACCCTCGAAACTTATAAAATGACCCAAATACCCCCAAAACCCTCTAAAATTACCAGAATACTCTTAGAACCTAAAAGATTATCAAAATACCCTTAGAATCTAAGAAATGGCCAAATGACCCTAAAACCTAAAAGTTGACTATAATGCCATTAAAACCTATAAAATGACCGATATACCAATAGAACATAAAAAATGATTAAAAAAAAAAAAAAAAAAAACCCTTAGAATCTAAAAAATGACCGTAATTCCCTTGAAACCTTAAAAATTACCGAAAACCCCTAAAACCTAAAAAAATTACCAGATTACCTTTAGAACCTATAAAATGACCGAAATATTTGAAATTCATTTGGATGGCAACATTTGGATTTGGATTATTTTGAAATAATGGATTTAAAATGCCTTGATTTGAAATCTATTGATTTTAAAATTCCTTGTTTGGGTCTTCTTATGCAACAAAGGATTTGAAATTCCATTGTTTGGATACCTAAATTTGAATTTGAATTTAAGATCATAAAATATTTTTTCCAAATATTTATTTTCTTAAACCTTCTACATTTTTAGTAACATTTTTAATAAATACATGTGGTAATGAAAATGCCATTGATAACCTAATTGACAAGATAATTAGTAAAAATCTTTCATCATAGCCAACTAATAATTTGCTATTAGTAACAACTTGGACTTGCAAAATATGAATTTATCATATTACTAAAAATAATTTTTATTGTTCCATTATAATAATTATCAATGGAGAGGACAATCATAATCAATCTAGATATTATGGACAATCATGCAAAAGATTATCTTACATGAGAAGTCACTTTTTTCTAGGTACAAGACTACACAACATTGTGAAGCCATGAATACCTTCTTGAATTGGATAGGCAAACTAGGCTTTATGAATTGTTCCAACAAGTTAATAGAGCACTTACACGTATTAAACACAATAAGGTGGGGGTAGATTTTACTTCTAAATATATTAAATCTATTATGATTACTAGGTTAGTTAAAATCGAGAAGTATACCACTAATATATTGACAAAGGAAATATTCCATATGTATATGCCATAATTTGTTTACTAAGAAATCACTTTTCCATAAATTCACATATGAAATAACAAAATTCACTAATTCTGTTTGTATGTGTCGTAGATGATCCAAAGAAATCAGACCACCTACTTGCACTTGGATCTAAATATGGTAATTTTCATCTCATAATATTTATAACTTGAGTTGATATATAACTCACTTTCATGAACTACAAGCCGGTCTCTTGTTGCAAAGTATCTAAAAGAAGCAGACAAACTACAAAGAAATCCATTTTTAAAGGAAAAAATTCATTTAAAAAAAAAAAATCCACTACAATGTGTCTTGTTCACATCTATATTTGAATACCATCATGGCAACAATTGAAAAAGAGACAATCAAAAGCATATGCATTTCTGGATCATTCATTCTTAAGTTCTCAACAAGGCAACTTCTAACTTGTAGCAATTTCTTATTATCCATTTTGCAACTCCACTGGCAACAAAAATATTTGCATTTACATGATATAACTATTAGAGCTTGAAAAAAAAAAGGAGATGTTCATAAGAGCAAATCTCTTTGCATAGAGCCTTAGATATTTATTTATATAACTATTATTATTCAAGAACTTTGGCTCATGTAGCTTAACCTGACAATATTAGCAAATTCAAAATCATATATAATAAGTTTATAAAAAAAATATATATATATATATATATATAGTAAACAACAACATGCTAAAAAAAGAATATAATCATATAATGAACCTTTGAGAGGTTTCTTATTATCTGAAAGTTGAGTAATAATGTAAATGATTGTGGGTGCATATCAATGTTTTAGCTCTGCTTTAGAGCTTGGTCTTGTTACATGGACTTCAATTGTATGAGCCAATTCTTCATCCTACCCCTGCAAAATGATTTAACTTTATATTAAATGTAAGTTTTGAGCAAGAGAGAAAAAAGAAAGAAAAAGATGCTATGCCACTTCAGCAAGACACTATCCAAATAACATTATCAATCTCCTATCTATTATTTGCATCAAGATTTGATTGAAAAATTTTCAATCTTTTTCTCCATGATTAAGTAAATTAGTTAGTTAAAATTGCATAAGATAGGCACACTAGCTCCACTAGGCTACTACAAAGCTTATAGAACAAAACATCAAACACATGGTGTGCATTTTTAGAACAAATCATCAAATGTTGTTCAAAACTCCCAAATGCAACAACCAAAAGCAGATCTCCCACAAGCAATCATATATCCACCAAATAAAGGAAGAAGAAAAAGAACTAGCCTCAGGTTGCTACAGTTTATCAAACAAACAATAGGTTGCTGCAGTTTATCAAAAAACCCTCTGATTGCTGCAGTTTATCAAAAAACACTCAGGTTGCTGCAATTTATCAAAAAAAAAAAAAAAAACTCAGGTTGCTGCACTCAATGAGTGGAAGAGACTCAAGCATCTCCAAAACCATGAAATATGAACTTGGAAAACTCAATCAAATTCAAAAACTAAGCAGTAATCATGTTTATTATATTTAAAGGCCAAAAGAAAAAAACAAAAAACAGTAAGACCCAAATGAAATATTCTTGACTTGGAGAATAAAAACAACCTACAGATTAGACAGGAACCGGTTTAAAATGAAAACAAAAGATGGGGTTCACTATCTCTTTCAAAGTCTATGACTCTATATTACTTGAATGAAAGTTGAAAAGTTCTAAACCACACAATGACCACAGAGTTTTTAAGTTTTAACAAAACAGAAATAGAGCATGCTAATTGCAAGTATACATGTTTAGTCATTCCCCCAAAAACCTAGCACGTATGCCCACTAAAACATTGCAACTTAAATAACACAAAGTTATAAACTTTATAGTGTGTACGAATGAATAACATAGTAAACCATACAAGTTGGACTAAAAGAAACACAAATTAAATGGAGGATATTTGACCCCAAAAAATAAAGAAGCCTACTAAATTTAAAATTTTATTCTCATAGTTTACAAACTCACTAGGGGTTAGCAAAAATAAGAATGAACAACAACCAAAGTGATACCGAACTCGTTGTGCACCCAGACCAAATCAATTCTGCTCATCAGGAACTACATTAAACAAATCTATGCATAGAAATGAACATTATAAAACAATAGTAGAAATTACTTATGAAACCACAAATGAAATTTGATATTTACAAATCTTAGTAATAAAAGTAACATGTTATAGGGTGACTTCAACAAATAGAGAGGAAAAGGATTAAAAATCAAAATCCCAATTTGAATACCAAACACAGAACACAGTATAGTTTGTACTCAACTTCTGTATATTGCATTAAACTTAAGCCTTTAGACTTTTCTCTTTTTCTTTTATAGGGAAGCAAAGATGCTGACAATAAATTTAATAAATAATATACACTCCTTCTCTCTCCTTTCCACATTGTGGTTCAACCATCCAACAATGTTAGTAAAATAATCTAGAATGAAGAATTTACTACAACATAAAGTTTATGAGACTTAAATTACTCTTCAAGGCTCAAGGGCCACAACATACAAGAACAAAAGGATCCAGATTGTAAGGCATTTCAGACTCTGAAATGGTCGCAACGGAAAAACAATTTCTTCTTACTGTATATTCTCAATCATCATTTATTAACCATAATTAACACAATATATACATCAACTACACAATTAACCAAAACCCTAAAAAAAATCAATCAACTATATTACCTAAACTTATTTACAAATAAATTTACATAAAACAAAACAATTATTTTGAAAAAAAAAAATTAGGAATAAAATAGAATACTTACAACAAATTCAAAAAAGCGTAGCAAAAATCTGGATGCTCCGGCGGTAATTTTGTTTCGAAACCCTAGACTTCAAATCGAAAAAAGAAAATTATCAAAACCAAACAACTGAATCAAAATTAAAATCAATCTGAATCAACACAAAGAAGCAGAGAAATCAATTCGAAAAACCATAGCAAATAAATAAATAAACATCTTCTCAAATGCTAAAAAAATGATCAACAATGATAGTGGCAGATGATCTGAAGGTGGAACATTGCTTGCCTGGTCTCTCATTCATCTTCTTGGCCCTCTTTTTTTCTTTTTAAACCAATCGCTCGTTCTCTGTTTCTTTCTTTTCTTCTTGTTTTTTTTATTTATACACTACCCATTCAGCCGGTAATAGGTTTACAACTTAACTTAAATAAATGGTCAAGATTGAAACAATAAAAATATACAGCTAAGATTTGGGTGGGTACAGTACCCACTAAAAAAAATAGGTGGGTACCGTAGAATGACCCATGAACTAATATAGCATATTCATACTATGAAGGAATAATTGATCTCAAAATTTGCATAAATCTATTGTGCTAACCATAGGACATACATTCTAGGAACTCAGAGGAAGATATTATGGATTCCTTCAATATCCCTCAATACACATCATCCCATCATAATTGAAATCTAAAGTTTTAAAAGGAGTATACTTCTCCATTGATCGCCTCGAGGTTTTTGCAGTCAAATGTAATGATAATGATAGTAGATTCAATCCATCTATTGTATTTAGTGATGATAGATACAATGTCGCAAAATGTATGAGAGTTGTGGTTGGACTCTTGCTCGCCACTCACTTTGGAGATGCAATAATTGAGGAGGTTTTCTGTAGGTACAGGAAAATTATTGCTGATTGCATTTCTAAAGAAAAAACTCAATTTATCAAAGTGACCATTTCTATGACAAAGATAGTTATATATGGCTGATTGAATAATGGTCATATCATCATCGAATGCAAATTCTCTGTACCACTTTTTGTATACCACTTTATATTCCACAAATCACTACTTACCATGTGTATGATTGCTTTCCATTCTAAATTTCAATTATTTTATAAGGAAAGTAAAATCAAAACATGGCAAATAGTGATTAGTGGAATATAGAGTGGTACACAAAAAGTGGTACAGAGGATTTGTAGTCATCGTTATATGAATGACTCACGCAGAGGTGCTTCTCTAATAATGTGACGAAGTGAAAAAAAAAAATCGAGAACCATCCCCAAAGGGAAGAATACTCTAAGGGTTTATCTACCCCAACTAAGGCAATTCATCATAAGAAGAGAAGTTTCACAATCTAATTCAAACCCTTGACCTTGGACGCTACTCAATAGTTTAACTTATTGATATCGCCCCACACCAGCTCCAAAATTGCAGAACTCTTCAACATGAATAACTTTCACAAACCTCATTTGTGATCATGATTAGACCCTCCTTGAAGATTTTTGTGATTTTAGCTTTTGATCACCAATAGGTAGCAAGACCGTTGTTAGGGAAGACAATAGGGCGAGTTTCCTATTTCCTACCCTCGCTCCACTCCTGCTTCAAGGCAGGTTTTCTTTCCCTCACCCCACCGTAGCGGGTATTCGTCCCTAGCCATACTAAAATTTGTGTGTGTTTTTTTTTTAAATTTTTTTTTAAAAATATATAGAATATATCAAAACTTATCATTCATTAAATTAAAACTCATAAAAATATTTAAGAAAAAAACAAGTTCTAACGTTACAAAACATTCTCAAAGCATAGCAATACAAAAATTCAAATATGAAAAAACACAAAAATATATATCCCTTATAAAAAAAAAACAATAGACACCATAAATTTAAAGTTTAGTTTTACATATAAATAGGACGGGTTTGGGGTCGGTGCCGGGGAAAAGTTAACCCTCGTCCCCGTCCCATTTGCTTAGTGGGGTGGATGAAGCAGGTACATGCGGGTGAAGATTTAAGAATATGTGAATATGGGCTTTTGAACTCACAGGTTGATCAAACTTTAGGTTTAGGTTTTTATTTTATTTGTCAAATGTATTGCATAGTAGTGGCATCTCTAAATCTTATGAAGTTGTGTTTATTAGATACTTTTTTTTTTTGATAAGATTATTAGATACCTTTATGTTTGCGTATATGGCACCAAAACCTAGGTATAAATCGACTTTAATTAACCACATTAGATTAAACTTTCATGATTTCAATAGATCAAAATATTGTCCAATTGAACACAATTACACAAACTTTGTCATTACAAGTAGACTTTTGTAAAGATTACAAGAAAATTTGTTATGGAATTAGCCAACACCTAAAAATACCTAATCGTCACTATCGTAATATAACAATCGAAAACATTTTTTAAAATATCTTTTAGTATTTGGGCTTTTCCATATTGAAACATTACAGAAAGTTCGTTTCATTAAGTGGGAATTGGAGAACCAATTAAACGTTGCATCAAAATTGTTGAGGAAAATTTATAATGGCTCAAACAAAAAACGAAGAAAGGCTTTAATTGCATGATCCAGTTGAGTCACTCTCCAATGGTACAGCCTTCTCTTGTACAAGTGCTAGCATATGTCTGAAAAGAAAAATGCTTTGTCAATATGTTGGAAAGGCACCAGCATTGATTTGTTCTCTCTTAAAACACTTGAGGGGCTAACATAATTACTTATACCCTTTACTATTAAAAAATAAGATTACCATTTCGTACCTCTTAAAGACACAAGGTTATATGCACCTTTTTTCTCTCAATTGTTTGAAGAAGGGCAAGTAAGAAATGTAATAGTCACTAAACCAATGATTAATTTCCAAACACCACATAATTGAAGGCTACTTCTTTTATTATAACTATTCCTCAAACTTAAAAGTTCTTTGTGTTGATAAAAAAAAAAAAAAAAAAAAAATTGTCCAAAAGAGAATCTTTGTAATTCTAAAAAAAAAGTGTTCCACACACTCTATATAAAGGCTTCAATGTTGCAATTAAATATGCAACACATCCTCAATCAAATCCTTCTCCAACAACATATTTGAACAGTCTATGTCAAAAATTCCCTCCTCTTTTTACTTGCTAACCTTTATTTTCCTTCTTCAAATTGCTTTTGGGATGGACCACAAATGGTTAGGTGTGCAAAATTATTCCACAATCAATGACCTTTATGGTACCAATTTGAATGAGCTTTCAGCTTATCTTACCTATCAAGTCTCTGCCACTGGTTTGCCACTAGGCACAAAGGGTCAAGGTGTAGATTACCAAAGAAATTCACATACCGTAATGTGAATTTCTTTGGCCAAATTGATCGTGATACTTGGTACTACGAAAAGAACCCACAAAATATGACAGATTACCAAAAAATGACTGAAAAGAAAGGAGTGGTTGACCCAACTCGCTGGCCAAGCTTCTACCACCCCAAAAATGTTTTTAACTGGAGACTTGGATCTTGGAGACAACAACAAACTCTATGGGTTAGTTCAATGCACTAGAGAACTTTCAATCATGGACTGCAATAAGTGCCTTAATGAATCAATTGGGTCTCTTCCAAAAATGTTGTGACTCCTCTAAAGGGGTTCGGATATATAGTGCGACTTGCGACGTGAGGTTTGAGATTTTCAAATATTTCTCTGAGTGAATTTGGAGCATCCATGGAGAATTGTCTTCTAGATAATTTTCATATCAAAATGTGATGGGTAATAGGAACCTACAACTCTAAGATTGTGGGTGATGAACTGATGGAGGCAGTGGGTCAAACTTAGTTTTATTTAGTTTTAAGTGTCAAGAGCATTGTAATTTTCTGTTTTTTTGGGGGATGGGCTGTGCTAATGGTCCATTGGGTTTTATTTTAGTTTTATATGAGTTTAGTTAATTAGTTTGGGCTTAGTAATAAAGCCCAAAGAGTCCAAGTCCAAGTCTTATTATGAGTTTAAAATAAAGTCCTATTTCCACTAAAAATAGGTATTTAAGTCTTCTATTTAAAGGACGGTAAAAAAAAAAAAGTCTTTTATTTAAAGAGTTGTAATACTTTTTATTAAAGAATAATATATTTTTAAATTTTAGAACTATGAAGCTTTCTTGAGGTTCGTCATTTGTGTGATGCAACCTTCTTCTA
This sequence comes from Notholithocarpus densiflorus, assembly GCA_030021035.2. NCBI lineage: Eukaryota > Viridiplantae > Streptophyta > Magnoliopsida > Fagales > Fagaceae > Notholithocarpus > Notholithocarpus densiflorus. The sequence goes on from JARYZH020000004.1 coordinate 11,920,012, forward strand.
GGTATTATGCCAAAAACAAACCCTAGGTGTGGTGCCATGTTACCGTTCACAAGTTATTGTTCACATCCTTAGAACATCAACCCAAATCTTGGTTTTTCACCCATTGTTTAATACTTAAAATTTAAACCCTCCATTATTCCTTTTCCCCATTGAGAACCCTATATTATCCTTATTATTTTCTAGCCTACTACCCACTAAAACCAAATCCTAATAATTCATAAAAGCCCCAGCCACCCAAATTTAACTCTGATTTGTCAAATATGATTTTGCTTTGTTCCCCCTTGTCCTACGTCATGAACTTTTGCACTTTAAGATGGTTGGTGATGAACTTCTGTCCTTTGCATGCATGTGTTAAAATTTTTATCCAAACCGGTGCACAATTGAATAAGATATGGTGCACAATTCCTTGGTTTTATTTTGCACTAGCCTTTTTTAATGAGGATTTAGGCAATTTATACACTTAGATTAAAGAATATGTGAAAATTGCCTTTATTGAAGCGGGTGATCATATTCTGACACTACAAAAAACATGACTTGTTTCAACCCACTTTTTACAAGGGTTCACTGAAAATGGTTGAAACAAACGCTAAAAAACTGGCGCGCTAATTAAAATCTAACACAACCCCTAATTGCTGCCTCCAAATTTTTACATTCTTTAACGAAATTCTAACACAACCCCTAATAAAAGATATCCAAATGTCTCAACCCTTGAAATAAAGTCTCTCTCTCTCTCTCTTGTAGGGAATTAAACCAAATTCCCAACCTGTGAGAAACAAAAAAATAGAGAAAACACACACCAAAGAAAACAATCACACGCACAAGACAGTATTTACATGGTTCGGCAATTTGCCTACGTCCACGGAGTTGCAGGGATTTCACTATTATCAGGGAAGAATACAGAGTACAAGTTATGGCTACAATTTTTCTTCTCTAACACAAAACACGACAACCACACCACAATAAAACCCTAATCACCAAAGTCGGTTTCACAAGGGCTAAACGGGCCAAAACAATTTTCCTGGGGGCATTGCCCCCGGACCCCCAAAAGGCTTGTCCATGAGCGCTCCAACTTAAGCCTATCGGCCTAAGCCTCCACTCCATGAACTAAGCCTCAGTAAATCTCCCATTAAAAACCACGCAACATTATTCGGGTCGTCAATCGGATCAAACACAAACTAGGCTCCACAAAGCCCAGCATCTCTCACAAACTTAGAATTCAGAAAACCAATTTTCGAATAAAGTCTTTGCTCACTCTCTTAGAAAACCCATTTTCATTTTATTCAACCATCGTCCAAACTTAATGAGAACTCCTAGAAAATTCTCTCTCTCTTTCTCTCTCAATCAGAGCTCATCTTATCTCCAACGATAGGCTGAGGCGCGGTAGTCGGCGATCCTATTTTTGACGACGACTAGCCGTTGATAGTCAGAGCTTTCTCCTCCGCCCTTTTGTCCGATTACAGGTCTCTCTCTCTCTCTCTGTTTGTTTCCCGAGAAAAAAAATTGAATTTGGAAATTACCTAGTAGAACTTTGCAAAGAATTCTTTGGTATTCTCTCTTGTTTTCTCTCTCTCATTCTCTCCATTGATATTTCTCTTCCTCGCCAATAATATAATTTGGGGCTAGGGTTTGGATACTTTGGAAATGGAATTACATACCAGTCCTTTGGAATCTGAAGTATGGGTTGGATGTATGAGGTTTGAACATATTATAGGGAGGACATGCTTCAAAAGGAGTTGGTAAGTGTTAATGGTTTAGTATTTCAATAATATCAATTTAAGTATGGGTTGGATCTATGAGGTTTTTTTTGTGTTGCTGTGTTTGTTAATTTTAGGTTTCCTGTGGAAACGAGCATTGGTTTATCAATAGTATCAATTTAATTTTAACTTGGTTTAGGTCATTGCAATTCAATGCTCTGTTCAACTTCTTTACATTGCAGATATTTTTTACACTCATTTTGTTTATAAAACTTACTAGAGTTTATGAAGTTTATAAATTCATTTTCAAGTTATGTAGCTTGGAATTGGCAATCAATTTTTCCCTTATATTCGTTATTGTTCTGTTCCAATGAATACAGAGCCTGCATTCTTTTTCCTTTTTGATAAGATGTTTATGTCTGACCTGAAAGTATTAACTCGATGTAGTTATGGCATGGTGTCAATGCATCATATTGATGCATTATAAACTTGTAAAACTTCCTGTAGTGCTAAAAAATTCACCATATGAGTATGTGGGTAACAGGAATAAGACCTTCCATTTGAGTTAAAATTTTGATTGCAGATATGGGCAATTTGACATTTAAATGATGACTACCAAGTTTTCATGAAGCATTCCTTTACCTTAACATTAAAATTAATTATTATGGATTAATGCCACATCTCATTCCTTTGTTGTCTAAACTTGTATTATAAGGAGCTTTGAATTTGCAAGAAGGATCACTGTCACATCAATCTAATGGTAGAATTTGACTGTCTCAAGGCAGAGGATATCTAAATTTATTAAAATTTAAATTAAACATGAGTTTTTGGATCTGGTATCACCTGCTATGAGTCAAGTTGCTATGCATTGTCTGGTTGATTTTGAGGAGTCCAAGAAACAATGATTGTAGTTACCTGCTTCTTAAACTCTGCAATTTTCCCTACATGTGGAAATGACTTTCCTTCAAAAAAAGGTCAGTTGCACTGATATCTTTTGTTTGAAATAAAAATAACAGATAGTACCTTTACTATATTTTAGGGTCCAATTGTAAGCTTGCAATTGAATCATAGTTCCTACTAACCTCTTGAATACTGTGTTGTGTGATATTTTATTAAAGATGACAATTGGTCGGTGTTGCTTCTAAAAGGATTTTATGGTGCCATACATGTTCATGAATATGTATGGCGCATTACTTTTTTCACATTTTCTATTTAAATTTGTGTAAATGTTTACAACCCTTGCCTCTTTCTCTGTTCATATTCTCGTGCTTTCTATATTGCTACAAATGTTACACGTGTGACAAAGGAATTACTATTAGTGCTTTTGTTGAGAAAGTTTCAAAGATAAGGTGTTATTGTGTAAATAGGATCAATGGTGGTAAATGGTAATAGTATCTGATAGAGAAATCTCTATTAAAGAAAGAGCTACTAGCGAAGTTGAAATATATCTTATGAGCAAGGTTGTCAAAATCAGGATCCTACGTAAAATCGTGAAAGGTAGGTGGGATCGTGGATCGTAGGATCAGATCGTGAATCATAAGATCATCCTACATTATTTGAGAAAAAAAAAATTTGGTATGTTAAATAATCACATAAATTATACATTCATAAAAAATAAAAAATTTGCATATTTGATGTAATTACCATACATCATTGCATCCATTTGTAAGCATCATTTAAAGAGGTCAAAAATCTCAAAACGTGACACTCTGTTGGGATGTTATTTTTCATTTGGATTCAACTAACACTCCATCTCTCTACATTAGAATAACAAAACTTGGCCTATTGGGATGTTATTTTTCATTCTTCTGTCAAGTTAAAGAAGCTTACAAGTAACCAAGATTGTTTGGAATCGTTAGAATTGTACGATCCTAAACAATCACTGAGATCCTTGAAAGATCCGGATCGTTTTGGGCAGGTGAGATCGTAAAATCGTAGGATTGTAGGATTCAGATTGGGATTTTGACAACCATGCTTATGAGAGTTTTAAGTCACGGTGGCAAACGTGCAATTTCCACATAAATAAAATGCATTTTTACAAATAGCTAACCCAAATGAACACTTAGTTCAATCAAGTGGTATAAGCAACTCATGGTACTAAAATAAGGACAAAGTAAACTAATTTATAGTCAAACCGCTATAACTCTTACTAAAAAAATTAACGTAATTACATATTTTGAAAATGTAATAATTAGATTGCATGTTATTTATGTCTTAATATGCATATTAAATTTTATGCTAATCGGATGTTATTTATTATTCGATCCAAAAATTTATTTTTTATCTATAATTTTAAACTACAAATATTAACTTGAAATTTAAATATTGAATTAATGAAATAAATATTACATTTTGATCTTCTAGAAAATTTTCAAGCATAAAATTAAGATATAAAAATAAAATAAAAGTGATGATGTCTCATGAGCTGCGCTGTTGAGCCGTACGTGACCCGGTCCATGTAAATTTACTATGCGATTTCCAAAAGCCTAAAGTCTATTTTACTATTCCCTCCGTCCCACTTTGTTTGTTTTGTTTGAAAAGTCAAACTTTTTAAGGGAACATCATTTATTGTCTTGTCTACCTTTTAAAAATGTATAAGTTTCCAAAACTACCCTTAAATAAATTTATCAAAAAATTGAATTATTAATAAAATAGGAGTATAATAGGAACATTAGTAAATTAATGACTTTTATTTTTAGAAACAGGACAATATTTTGGGACATCCCAAAATGGAATAGAAGACAAACAAAGTGGGACGGAGGGAGTACAATTTAATGCTTCGAGAATGCTAGAACATGCAACTGTTGTTTAACAACATAACCGTAATAACAACGGGTTAGATTGTTCGACCTATCATAAACAAATTCCAACAGACTATGTTGAATATTGATAAAAGCTTGGTCTTTTACGTCCTCCAAAGGATACTTTTTGAATGTAGAATGCTTTGAAAGGTCAGTCAACTTTCTATAGGTCTCAGATTTGGAAAATAACTAGATCATGACTCTAATAGTAAATAGAGCATGGTCCAATTCAGATCCATAAAATCTGTCTCATGACTCATGAGTCAACAACACGAAGGTGTACTTTTTGTTGGTATGAATGCTAAATTTAACCATTTTTCATACGTAAATTCAGTGTACTAGAAAATAAAATATTATGTGGGTTCTAGTTAGCTGAACTAGTAAAGTCTCTAATGACTGAATAAGAGATCTAGGATTTAATTCTTGCCTACACCAAAAACGGATTAGTGTCTTGGTCTAATGATAAAAGAACTATTATTGGACGCCATAAGTTGAAATTCTTTAAAAAAAAAATCATACTACCAAATCTTAAAAAAAAAAGAAAAAAAAAAAGATATTGCCATGCCAAGTCTTCATGCCCAAAAGCCATTCTTATATCAAATTGAAAGTCACTCAAATTTCAGAGTTCAATTAGGCCACACCCTACCGGCCACGCACTTTGTCAATTTCTTAACCACACCAATAATTTTGGAAAGTGGTGGCTCCAAGAATTTTTTTCAAAGGTCATTAAAAAACTTAAATTAAATAAATTTTTTTAAAAAAGAACTTGAATATATTGAGTTATCGACAACAAAAAAAAAAAAACGCTAAAATATGAAGTTTTACAATTTCCTTTTATGAGTTTTTATATTTTGAAATAGTTACGTGATAGTTCATTATCAATTGTCAATATGAGTAGGTGTGACTATTTTATTTTGTTAATTTTGTATAACATTTAAATTTTTATGCTGCTATCTTTAACTATTTATCACTATTTTTATAAAAAAAAAAAAAATTCAACTAAATGACAAAACTCAACTCATTAACACTATATTAATTATTGACTCACACAGCTATACTTATATATACATTAATAATACACTAACTTTACTCTCTTCTTTTTTTGTGAATTACTAACTTTATAACAAAAATTTATTATAACATTATAACAATATACACACATGTAACAAATCCTCTGAATTTCATAATTATTAAATTATGTAAAGTTATATTATATTTATGCTATACACACACATTTATGCACATCACAACTCACACAAATAACATAATAATAATAATAATAACAACAACAACAACAACAACACACAATCAATAATCAGACACATACTCACACACATATAATATAAATCAATATATATATATTTATATATTTATATAAGTAGAGATCTCATGTGGGAGTGCATGAGGTCCTGCCAAGTGGCGCTCTAATTTTTCATTTAGCCTTTTTTTTTTTTTTTAATCTCTTTCATTAAGTTTTTTTACTGTTACCCAAAAGTTCACATTAATTTATTTTACTGTTATCTCATTAATTGACTAAGTTTATTCCACACCTTTCTCTAATCTACATGTCTTTTAGCATACCCACCGTTTTAGTATTTTAAAAAAAAAAATAATAATTAAGGACTAATAGTAATAACTGGATAAGGCTCTAGATTCTCAAAAAAAAAAAAAAAAAAAAAGCTAAGGCCCTGAAGAGAGATAGAGAGACACAAAAATGTTGTGGATTATTAAATAAAACACATTATTTCACTATATATTACCAAAATAAAATACTTGAGACTGACAAAACATTTGAAAGAAAGGGAAAGAAAAATCTAAGGGGTCATAATCTCTGTTATACTAGCCTCCCATTACCATCAAGACGCCGAAACCCCTACGGCCTATGGGTAATTTTTTTTTTTCCTTTTAAAATTAGGGGCTTAAATATGATTTAGGTTTGGGTAATTTGGTTGGATAGTTTTTGTTTTTGGTATATAAGTAGAGAGAATATTTGGTGCGCAATGTAAAGTCATATTCTACCATGGTTTAATTTTAAATCATCAACAAGATACATGCATACACACTTGTTTATAATAAAGAGAGGCACTCACAGCTCGCAAACATTCACTATTTACTCTTATAATCAAAGATACCAAAATAATCAGATAAAGGAGGGAGATGAGATTTGAGAACGAGATCAGAGATATTATATCAGAGAGAGAAAATGAGAGTGATCTGTGATCTATGCTATTGTTTAATTTTTTCCATTTCTTTAGAACATCCATTTTCAACCATTTTTTTTTTAATTTTATATATATATAAATTGCATAGGCCAGATGGTCTGACCGGGTTACCCATGAAGTGGAAAGAAATACAGTTTCTTTGCTTGTAAATCCGGGCAAAAATCTCCCTATCCCCCATTAGTTATTAAAAATTGAAATAAATCAGTTCAAATTTTTTTATTATGATAATCTTGATTTTTAGATAAAAAAATAAAACTTATACAAATAGGAACTTAAAGAAGGTGAAAACACTAATTTGGTCTTTAAATTTTAGGATCACACTTAATTTAATTCATAAATTTTGGTAACAATCAATTTGATCCTTATTGTTGGGTTAAGATAGCTTGACCCCGGTTAATTAATTCAATTACCTAAGTTGATTAATTAGGTTCAATTGTATGCAAATTGTGAAGGCACCAATAAATCACCAAAAATAGTAAGTGCAGTGGAAAATAAATAAGACACGATGATTTGTTGACAAATGGGAAAAACCTCGCAAGACAAAAACCCCATCGGGTGATTTTAAGGTCACCACTCCCAAGAATCTACTAATCAACAATCAAATGATTACAAGTATAAGAAATCTTATCAACTACCCTTGGCCTATCCCGAAATACCAACCTACAGTTGAACCTTTGCTCCAATACCCAATTGGACGTGATCTTGTAGTAGCCTTCTTTCCTTTGATGCACAAACCTCCAATTTGTGACTAACCCTTTGCACGGATCCCAAGTACGTGACTAACTCCAACAACTTGAACATATGTTGTTGGCTGCAAAGTTCTTCACTTCATTAACAATGAAGATCTGGAAGCACTCAGTTACAAAACCCTATGGCGTACAAATGCAGTAGTTTCACACAGAGAAAATAAGTCTTTTGGTCTTTGTATCCGTGTGTAATGGACTTTAAAATAAGTCTTATATATGTCTAGGGTTGTGAGAAAAGAAACCCCAAACAAATATACAAGACTGGGCCGAATTTCAGATTTAGAAATTCTAAAATCACGAAAATACAACTTACAAAAAATACAAACAAAAATACAAACATGAAAATGAGCGTACAGCATGAAATACAAACAAAAATTATCACAAAAATACTCTCTACACTATCATGAAAATGAGCGTATAGCATGAATTACTTACAAAATTATTGCTCAAAAAATTTTCCAATGTTGGAAGACGAGGTACAAAAATTTAAATTCACAACTAAAAGCTGAAGCATAGCATTTAATGTTGCTACGCTCACAGTGAGCCACGTTAACAGCCATGTCATTGTCATCCTCTTTTTTTGTATTTGTCCAACAATTTTAAAATAGTTTTTATCAATTTCAAAATACTTATAAATATAAAATAAATCCTAGCCCTATCTCCACCATAAAACCCACTTTTTTATTAATTTAATTCCATTATAAAGCCCAAACCCAAAGCCTTTTCAACCTAAACCTTTTGTGAAACCATTTTTTTTTCACGGTTACAAACTTTTTGTTTTTCCCTTCCTTTTGTTGCATGAATGGTTTCAACTATTTCAAAATTATTAATAAATTGTTTATATATTGATATAACTTATGCATGGTTTGTGTTTGGACAGCTCTCATATCTTATAAATATTATCTTCTTCTAGCCTAGGAAACAATATTTTCTTTCGCACCTTTGTCTTTCTCACAATAAGCTCTCTCACTTCATCTCTTCCCTTTGTTTTTTCTCTCCTCTCACACTCTCACTATCACCCCCTCTAATCTCTTCTCTTCCCACAGATTTCTCCCTCTATCTGTTTCTCTTCTCTTTTTTCTCCTTGGTTCTCTTCCCCTTTGTAACACCATTCTTCGACAAGGTTTTTATATTTTTCCCCCTAATAGATCAATCAATAGTTTTATAACAATTTGGCATTTTGGTATTTATCAAACTATTTGTACTAGATTATTTTCCCGGTTAAACTATTTGGCCTATGTGGCATTTTGAACTATTTAAAATGGAGATTATGGTTATGTTGAATTATGAGAAGTATGGTTGATATATATATTATTTATGTTACTGTTCATATATATTAGCAAGATGAGTGTTTGAGATCATGAAAGTTGGACAACTAATTTTGATTATATTTGTTGTCAAAATTTTATTTTGAAACCAAATTCAATCTTGGTTATTTATTTATTTATATTGATTACATTAGGTGGGTTTACACAATACACATATTATACATATTTTAAATTATACAAAAAGTGTTATAAGCAAACATCATAAAATGAGATAGTTTTCTAAAAAAAGCTCTCTAGAAAATGAACAATTTTTTAGAAAATGTTAATGCTGAAACAAACAGAGCATAAGACATTACTTTGTTTAAGCATTTAATTAACAACATCGCTGTTAATAGGTTTATGATTTAATTAAATTGAAACTTTTTTTAAGTATACAGTTTAATTTGAAATATTAAAAAGTATGGGCTTTACTTTGAAAGCACCCAATAATTGTTAGGGTCTAAAATGTATTTTCCCTTAAATTTATTAAAAAATAAAATAAAATAAAACGAGAATAGATGCCCTAAGGCCCCACCTAACTGTATGCAAAATGGTTGTGTAAAGTTAGACCGTGTATTATAGAGGTTCTACGTGTATATCCAGCATTTTTAGAGTATTTCCAACCGGTTTTGCTATCTCATCCTATTTTACCATTTCAAAAAGCTACTTTATCAATTATACAATACAATTTTACAATACTCCCAGCATCCCAACTTCTATTTTTCTATTCTACTCATTAAAATAATATTTCAACACAATAAAATAATATATCCCACATTCACCATAATTTACAATTCAACCCATTATTTATTCTCTCTCTTTTTTTCTGTTCAAGAACCACAATCACCACCACCGCTGCACTATACACACCTGACACCACCACCACCACCAGCAACCCATAATCTAGCAACCCATAACCTACCGTCAACACCAAAAAAAAAAAAAAAAAACCCCAGACCATCAACACCACCCTCTCCGACCATCAACACCACCAAAAAAAAAAAAAAAAACACACAGCAACCCACTGTAAAAAAACCAGACCCACGCCACTGCCGTCGAACCCCAACAAACCACCAATCACCACCACCACGCCACACGCCCACCGGAAAAATCCACTCTATCAAAACCCCATCGGAACGAAACCCACGCAATCAAAACCCGATCTCTATATACGCCGATCAAAACTCCGATCTCCACAGAACCCACGCCGATCAAAACTCCATCGGAACCCACCCGATCTCCTTCCGCCGATCAAAACCCCATCTGAACCCACCCAAAATCAAAACCCACCTCTCCACGCACGACTAGCCACAACCCACACGCCCCACGATGAACTCCATGCAAAACGGCCCATGCAGCTCCGGATCACAACCCACTTCGGCGGCGCAACCCGGATCGCAACCCACTCTCAACCCGAATCGCAACCAACTTCGGCGACGCTTTTTGACCCGGATCGAGTCAGAGCTCTCCAACATCTGCGACGAAATCCTCAAGCTCCTTGACACCAGACTCATCCCCTCTACTGCCACCGGCGACTCCAAGGTCTTCTACCTCAAGCACTAGCACAAAGAGAGAGAGACGAGAGAAGTCAGAGAGAGAGAGAGGGAGGCGAAATACTCAGAGACGCTGAGAAAGAAATTTTGACACAGAGGAGAGAGAAAAAAATAAAAGGATTAAAATATATTTTTTCAGTTTGGCATAGCGCTACAGTGCCATCTTACTTGTAAGATGGCACTGTAGCGCTATGCCAAAAAAATTTGGCATTTCTCAGTTTTAGCCTTCCCATTGCTGGCATGTTTTTGGGCCTAAATGCCAAATGTATCTTACATTTGGCATTTGAAAGGGCCACTGCTGATGCTCTTACAGGTTTCGTGATATTTTTGTTATTGGGGAGGTTTATTTTTTTGTGTATTTTAGTTATTGTAGACGTTTTAGAATGTTTTGCAAATTTTAAGGCCTTCGGATTTATTACAAACGCTTTGGAGGTTTTGGATGTATTTTGGCAATTTTAAATGTTTTGGGTGTCCTTGTCATTTTAGAAATTTCGGCAGTATTTTGATCATTTTATAAGTTTTAAGGTATAGTTTAGTTATTTTGAAAAGTTTGGGTCTACTTTAGTCATGTTAAAGGATCATAGATATTTTGAAAGATTAGGTGTGTGTTTCAATTATTTTAGACCTGTGTTGGTGTGGCCTAACGGATAAGGCGTCTGACTACTTCTAATCAAGCAATTGTGGGTTCGAGTCCCACTGATTATGTTTATATGTTATTTCACCTTCTAAAAAAATATATCATTTAGACATGTGTTTTGGTCAATTATTTGGATGTGTTAGAACTTAGGAGTGATTTTGATTATTTTATAGATTTTGGGCATATTCAATCATTTTAAAAGGTTTTGTGGGTATTTTGCTCATTTATAGTTTTAAAGTAAATTTCAAACATTGTGCATGTTTTTAGGGTATTTGGATCATTTTAGAGGTTTTGTATACTTTGATCATTTTTTATTATTATTTGAAGTGTATATTGGTCATTGTGTAGATTTCCAACGATACTGTTGTCATATTAGAGGTTATTCATTTTAAAGGTTTTAAGGATATTTTAATTAGTTGAGTGGTTTGGGTGTATTTGGGCAAACAGATGGATTGGTTTTATCTTAAAAGCTAAATTACAAATTACACCATATAATGTTGACCTCTTTTCAATTCAATTATTTCTATCTCTCTTTTTTTTTTTTTTTTTTTTTTTTTTTAATTAAGTTCTTTAGCTTCCTTTTGTTTCTGATGCAGTCCTACCCACTTTGCACCATTAAATCTCACCAAAACCAACCGGAAGATTAGAAAAAATTAGACAAAAGGAAGAAATTGAAAACATATTAAAGTTAAGAAACTAAAATGAAAAAAAAAAAAGATATATCTATAAGTATTTAATTGAAAATTATTCCAGTAATTGGAGGAGTAATTTGTAATTTAACTTATCTTAAATAATCGACTTGGACAAGATATAGGATAAAACTATTTTAGCAACCTACCCATTTATATCCCCAAACCCCCCCTATTTTCCACCACTAGTGGTTTAGAGTCTTAGACTATAATACGGTCATTTTTTTCAAATTAGTATGTTTTTTTTTTCTTTTATTTTATTTTTCATTTCAATTGATTACTGTAAACTTTATTTATTTCTAATTTTGTTTTGTTTTGTTTTTTTTTTAAACTTTTTAGGCTGTGAATTGTGTTTGCAAATCAGAGGATGAATGAAGTCTTTCTCTTTGTAGTTTGAAGCTTTGAATAATTTTGCTTCAGTCTTTTGTTTAAGTCATGCAACGAAATTGTTTTGAAATGATAAGGGCGGTGCATATGAAAAGTCACGAAGTGTCACACTCACTATTTGCCCGTCTTTTAGGGCAAAACAAATGTTGACCCGTACGTGACCCACTCCTTGTACAATTCTACATCAACTATGCGATTTCCAAAAGCCTAAAGTCTATTTCACAATTTATAAAGGCAATGCATGAATACTTTTCTTTAAATCATCTTAAATATTTTGTTGACAAAGTCATATAGAATTTTTATTAGTAGGATAATGAGTTAAATTATACCATCAAATGATAATTTTGGAATAAAGAAAACAAGAAATGAAAACATAATAAATTGGACCCCACGTTGAAGATCAGTGCACGCCTTGGCAAATCAGGTTTCTACAGCTTTGACTTCCCCTTAGCTCAGGCAAGTGAAGGCCAGGGACTGTTGGAGGGGATCAAGGCCAGAACTGGAGTTGGGCCTATCAGGCCCAAAAACCAGGCCCAAAGGGTTTAAAAGTCTGTCAACGATGACGACTTGGGTACCCCAGGGCTGTAGACTTCTCTTCATAATTCATATCAACATTTATTATACTCCACAAACTTTCAAACACATAGAGGTTAATCCCATTCAGTCAGCCGAAGCAATTTCCTTGCGGTTCCATCCCCTCCTTTTGATCCACACACTTATATAGTTCCAATTAATTCTCTTCACTTCGTTGAATATTTTTAAGAGAAGCTTCAGTTTCGTTGAGTTTCTAGGAAAATGCTAGAAAATATGAGAAGTCAGGTAATCTTAAGGCCTAGTGTTCTACATTTTCATAGTGATTTCGGAAAATTATCTTATGAGACCGACAAAGCTTTCACCCTTTTTCCGTATTCTTGGGATTGTAAACAAATGTTGACCCGTATGTGACCCGCTCTTTGTACATTTACCGTGTAATTTCCAAAAGCATGGAGTCCATTTCATAAATCAACTCATCGAGAAGTTGCATTTTCTTTATTTTGAATAGCCTAACTTTTATATCATCCTAATTTTCAATTTAGCAACATTTTCTCTCCTTTTTAACTGTTATCATAGGGTCTGTTTGGATTGAGGAGAGCGAGAGGGGAAGTAGAAGGGAGGGGAGTAAAGTAGAGTTGGTTGAAAATAAGCTAATTTGAGGCTAATTTTACTCTACTTTACTCTATTCCCCTTCCCTCTCCTTCAATCCAAATGGACTAATAATTTTCTTAAGCATAACAATGTCGACCTCATCCTTGCATTCCAGTCCCTGTTATTTGCCTTTCAAGGAAAAGAATAAAAGATGATTCATGGTTGTAACTTGAAATTAGATGAAAAGACTTACAATAAAATCAATCCAATAGCCTTAAGAAAGAAAAAGTTTAGAGCACCTGCATCAGTTTGTACAAAATAACTTAAGGTCAAATTTTGCTGAATAAAGTTTGGCTAGAAACTTGGTTGTAACTAATAGTTATAACTCTATTAAATACCTTTTTATTGGATGTGAATTTTGAAAAATTCACTATTAGATAACATTTCTTCTTATGTCCTCTATACTTACAAAATTTCCAGAAAATCATAAATCAATAATTATGTCATCAATTAAATGTTTAAATTTCAAGTTTTTGTAATTAGAATTATGCATAAAAAATAAATTTATGTATCAAATAATAAATAACATCTGATTAGTATCACATTTGACATGTGTATTAAGAATATAAAAAACATGCAATCTAATATATGATTAGATTTTGAAAATATTTAGTCATGTTAAATTTTTTAGCAAGAGTTGTAGCCGTTAGTTACAAAGTGAATGGCAGTTGTGGATCGTAAAGAGAGAGAAACAATTTTAAAAAATCAAAATTTTTTGATATTTTAATGAAATAGGATATAAAATAGATAATTTTATGTTAATAATTTTGAAAAATTGTTAAGTAAAATAGAAAAAATAAATTTTTATAGAAAGCTACGCGAATGCTCTGAACTTGTTGATTACGCAAGAGGCAGAGACCTTCTTCTTCATCGTTGACTAGACTATTCTATGGTTCTCCACCTACCATGCATTTAAATCTTCCAGATGACCTCATACTGATAAAAATCTATCATATATATGCAGCGTAGATCTTTTCCTTTAATGTAAATCACCAGATACATCTTTAGTTCTGTTATTACCATTATTTACCAGCATGGATATCAGTTACAAGATAAACTCAATCAGTAATCTCACGGTGCTATTTCTTCTTTTGTTTATGTATGGGTCTCCATATTTGGAGATAATCAAGCCCTGTTCATGCAGTGAAGATCATACTAAGGTCAAATGCATCCAGACTGAAAGAGAAGCACTTCTCAGCATCAAGAAAGGTCTGACTGATCCTTCTAACAGGCTTTCTTCTTGGGTTGGTGAAGATTGCTGCCAATGGAGAGGCATAGCGTGCAACAACATATCAGGACATGTTATCAAGCTTGATCTTCGGAACCCATTTCAATCCGGCAGTTATGATTCCTCGGCATATAAGAATTCATGCCTGGGTGGTGAGATAAGTTCTTCTTTGATTAACTTGAAATATTTAAATTACTTGGATATAAGTTTGAATGATTTTGAAGGCATTCAAATTCCTGAATTTTTTGGTATGCTTGAGAATTTGATTTATCTCAATCTCTCTTCTGCATCCTTTGCCGGGGAGATTCCACCTCATCTTGGAAATTTGTCAAGCCTGACCCATCTTGACCTATATGCTGATTCATATATGTCATTCATGGGGGAGTTGAATGCCACAAATTTGGATTGGATCTCAGGTCTATCTTCTTTGAAGTACCTTGACATGGGGCAAGTCAAACTCAGTCATACTGGAGCAGATTGGCTGCAAAAGGTTAATATGCTTCCTTCACTCTTGGAGTTACATTTACATTCATGTGGGCTTGAAAGCCTTCCACATTCACTTCCATTCATTAATTTTACCTCCCTTTTTGTCCTTGATTTATCTCAAAACTCCATTAACTCTTCCATACCTCAGTGGCTGTCTAACCTTACAAGCCTTACAAAACTTGATCTCAGTTGGAATTCATTCCAAGGTACCATTCCAAACGATTTTGTGAGCCTAATAAATCTTGAGTACCTTGATTTGAATTCCAATGTGCTCATCACAAGTCAAATGCCAAGCTTTTTTGGACATCTTTGTAAATTGAAAGTTTTAGATCTTTCAGGGAACAAATTTAGCGGCAATATTGATGGATTTTTAGGTAATTTCTCTGCTTGCTTGAACAATAGCCTTGAGTCCCTAGATTTGAGTGCTAATCAACTAGTAGGAAAAATTCCTAATTCATTAGGGACACTTGAGAGCTTGAGATACCTTAACCTGGCAAGCAACGTTTTTTGGGGTTCAATTCCAGCTTCTATTGGCAGTTTGTCATCCTTGCAACAATTGGACCTCTCTTTTAATCAAATGAATGGAAGCATTCCTGAAAGTTTTGGACAACTCTCAGAGCTGGTTGAATTGTATCTTCAAGTGAATTCTTGGGAAGGTGTCATAACAGAAGCCCAATTAATGAATCTTACAAGCCTAGAATATGTTATACTAAAAAGTAACACAAACCAATCTCTAGTTTTCAATGTGACATACAACTGGGTTCCTCCTTTCAGGCTCAAACAACTTGATCTAGATAGTTGTCTCATTGGCCCCAAATTTCCTATATGGCTTCAAGTTCAAAGTGAACTTACCTCTGTCAGCCTTCAAAACACCGGAATTTTGGACACCATACCTGAGGAATGGTTCTCTAAAATATCTTCTCAAATCACTTCCTTGTATCTAGCCAACAACCAAATCATGGGGAAGCTGCCGCACCAAATCGTATCTCCAAAATTAGGTGTGATTGATCTAAGTCATAACTACTTCAAGGGTCCCATCCCACTTTGGTTTACTAATGCTACCCACATATATCTTCAAAATAATTTCTTTTCAGGCCCCATACCATCAAATATTGGCGATCTAATGCCAAGCTTGGAATATTTAGATCTTTCGGAGAACCTCCTCAATGGTACAATTCCCTTATCCATTCAAAAGATAAATAATCTTCAAGTCCTTTCACTCCGGGGCAATCAACTTTCAGGGGAGCTTCCTCACAATTGGAATGAGACACAAAGATTGTGGGTTGTGGACATTTCAAACAATAACTTATCTGGAGAAATTCCAAGCTCAATGGGTTTATTGGGTTCCCTTACTATATTAATGTTAAGCAACAACAATCTTCATGGAGAAATTCCTTCTTCCTTGCAAAATTGTTCTCTTTTGAGCATTGATCTTGGAGAGAATCATCTCTCAGGGAAACTTCCATCATGGATAGGATCAAATGTGTCATTATTTTGGATGCTACGCCTTCGATCAAATTTATTTAGTGGAATCATCCCTCGACAATGGTGCAATCTTCCGATTCTTCACATCCTAGATCTTGCAGAAAACAACCTTTCTGGGGACATTCCAGACTGTTTGGACAATTTGACTGCTTTGATTTATGGTAACAGCAGCACCGTGTACTACAACTTATTTCGCTCCCACAGGTACTACTACATGGAGTAAACAGCAATAGTGACAAAAGGAAGACAACTTGAATATGGTAGAACTCTCCAATATGTTAATATCATTGATCTTTCAATGAATAATTTGACAGGAGGAATTCCTAATGAAATAACAAGCCTCGTAGACTTGGGTACACTAAACTTGTCAATGAATCACCTAACTGCAAATATTCCTGAGAATATTGGAAACCTGCGTGGGCTTGAAACACTAGATCTCTCACACAACAAACTTTCTGGATCTATTCCTGGAAGCTTGTCTTTATTAACATTCTTGGCACACTTGAACTTGTCTTATAACAACTTGACAGGAAGAATCCCATCTGGTAATCAGCTTCAAACATTGAATGATGCATCTATCTACAAGGGCAACCCTTCATTGTGTGGCTCTCCTCTTCCGACCAAGTGCCAAGGAGATGATCCATCCAATGTACCAAATTTCAGTGCAGGTGATGTGGAGGAAAATGAAGACAAATCTGAAATGTTGGGAATCTTTATTAGCATGGCAACAGGGTTTGTTGTAGGTCTTTATGGTGTTTGTGGTACTTTGACAAGTACTTGTATTTGTTTCTTTTTCTAATTCTCGTACAAGGTATTGCCATATATTTGTTGGGTGCACGTGGGCACCTCCAGCCCACATGCCTATTAGTGGTCATTTAATGAGTTGGTGGTGGTCTGGCTTATAAGCCACGTGATGGACAAGAATCCTATTTCAAACAGGAGACTTAGAGCATCTCCAACTGGAAATGCCATCCTATCTCATTATACCATCTCAAAAAGCTACTTTATCAATTATACCATACCATTTTACAATACACCCAGCATCCCAAAACTCTATTATTTTACCATTTTATTAAAATATTATTTCTTTATTATTTCTTTCCATCGTCATTTCTTTTTCAAATTTAAATGTTTTCAAATTCAACTATTCCAACAGGCAATTTTCAAAAACCTGCGAGTATTTTTTTTTTTTTTCAATTTATTTCCAACTATTTCAACAACCCGGATGTATTTTTTTTTTTTTTTTTCAATTTCTTTCCAACTATTTCAACAACCTGCAAATTGTTTTTTAGAAAGAACCTGCCAAATATCAATGTACTCAAATTTGCCAACTTTAAAAATCCACATACATATATATTCCATCAAACTTGCCAAATATCAATGTAAAATCCACATACATATTTATAGATGCATCCTGTTAAATATTAATGTATTCAACCTGTCAATTTTAATGATCTACATACACACATATATATAGAACCTGCCAATTTGATCTTTTTTTTGAGAAAAAACCTGTCAAATATCAATTTACTCAAACTTGCTAACTTTAAAAATCCAAATACATACATATATATACAACCTGCCAAATATCAATGTATTCAACCTGCCAACTTAAAAAATCCACATACATATATATATACATACAACCTGCCAAATATCAATGTATTCAACCTGCCAATTTTTAAAATTCACATACATACATATACATGCAACCTGCCAAATAGAAAAATGTACTCAACATACCAACTTTTATAATCCACATACATATATATATATATAGATACAATCCACATACATAACTATCAATGTTGTCTTTAAAAGACTCGTACATATATCAAATTACAATAAAACCCCACATGCATAACTCACACACTTAAGTTCCTACAACTCCCCTTGTAATTGCCATAAATGCTCAATGAGGTCTAATTGGAGTTGATCATGAATTTCACGGTCTCGAATACATTGATGGGTTTCAATGAACTCTGTAAATTCATTTGTGTGCTCCCGTGACAGTTGTATAGTAGGATTGTCATCAATTTGCTCATAATCTACTTCCACCGCTTCATTTACATCTCGCTCATCCTCAACGATCATGTTATGAAGAATTAGCATATCGTGTTATCTCTTCTTGTGTACCCATCCCTTTTAAATAAGGAACTTAAAACAGTTAGTGTATGAAGTCAATTAGAGCCAACTCACAAAGTCCAAGAGTTCAAGTATTTGTGGTAAGTGATTACTACAATTAGAAATACAAACTTAACCAAATCTACAAGAGTTCAAAGCCTTCACATATTATAACTCAAAATATACTCTTTGCAAAAATATACTCTCTGCAAACACAGCCTAAAATATCCCGTTCCAATGAACAAACCAAAACAAATTCTAAAACGGCATTCATAACATTAATAATTACCATAATTACCAAACTTTATATTTAGAGAAAAAATGAAACAGAGAAAAGACCATATTTTTTAAACTTTAGCTTGCCCTAAACAAGTTACTGATTAGTAAATAAAACAATTAAATACCAAAAGATAATTAAGTATAAAAATTTCATTTTAACCTTAAAGGAGTTCTATGATTAGAAAGCTTTCATTTAAATAACCACAAACCGTTGAAGCTTATCAAGGCATCAAGTCAATACAAGAAAAGGGTCACTTGATGGATTAGTAATAGTAACCAAAATACACAATTTCAAAAACCAAACCGGGGGCATTTATTTTATACATCATTCTTGAGATTAGTAGCCTTAATGAATTTATTGGCATGAACAAAACATGGATAAGACTTATGATTTTTTTTTTTTTTTTTAAATGGCCAAAATACATTGTTGGTCCCTACTCCTTAAACTTTAGCCAATAAACGATTTTAGTCCTCGAAGTTTAGAGTGATCGCTTTTAGTACTAAGAAACATAAAGCGATCAGGTTTAGTCACTAACGTGTCTAATAGAGAGATGACATGTCAGTTTTTAGTTTGGCAATGACATCATTCCGTTAGAGAGAAATGACAAAAGTGATTAAAAGTGATCACTTTAAACATGACTAAAATTGCTCATGGACTAATAGTTACTGTGGTGGTCGTTGTGGTATTGAGATTAGCCTCAATGAAGTTATTGGCATGAGCAATACATGGATAAGACTAATGAAATTAAAAAATCATAACCTGTTAAACTATATTTGAAATAAACAACAAATATGACCTACACAACATTGCAAAGCATAAAGCAAGCAAGCAACCCATCTGAATAGAGTTAAGAACAACAAATTGATGGCTTGGTCAAAAATTGAAGTGGGTTTCTCATTACAAACAGTTATGCATACAATAAACAACTATGACCAACACAACTTTGCAAGAGTGTAAATCAGTTAAACAAGTAAGCACTAACCAGCCCATCTGAATAGAGTTATGCACACTAACCGATAAATAATGAAAACTTTAAGTGGGTTTCTCGCTACAAACAATTATGCATTCATAAAACAAAGAAACATACACAAAAAAACACATGCATAAAAGCACATTATAATGCATATTTCATAAAGGAATTTCATCAAACAAGTGAAGTGCAACTGAAAAGCATGTAAAGAATTGTAGCAAATAGAAAGTCAACAGAGAAAATTTAGAGAGCACCTTGAGGCAAGGACTCAACCACTTCCTTAATGTCTCTTGACCACGCCGCCTTGCTCCGTTCGGGCTTCGAGCTCAGGCATTAGCAATCCTTAGTAGCAGTGATTGTGATTTGGCAAGACTGATATTGCATTTGCATGAAGTTAAAAAAGGCAAAAATAAATAGCCACCTTTGCAAACATCAACAGCAATTCTTAGATCAAAATCCAAACACAAACACAAGCTGAATCCCCTTTTTTCTTGCAGAAAGAGAAAAGAAACACAAACACAAACACAAAAACGGGAACATGGATCAAAACCCACCTAGTAAATTGCTTTGATCAAAACCCACCGACGGAGCTTCGTTTGAGATTTTGCAAACAAAATCTTAATCCAAACCCACAAACCCTTGAGAATCTCGGTTTGAAGAGAGAGTGATGGAGTGAAAAGGTAAATGGGTATCTAGAGTGTCGATTGTTGGAGCATTTTAATATTTAATAATTAAAATGAATAAATGTTATAATATAAATATAAAGATATGGGAGTGAATATGGAAGATGAGGAGTTAGTGAAAATGTTTAATCCCACATTGAAAATGAGAGAGACAATTTTATTCTTTTTAATTGTGGTGATTAATGGGCTAACATGAATTGACTCAGATATTGGGCTAGATACGTGCGCAAGGGGGAGGTGAAGGGTGGAGGTATCAAAATTGGAAATGAATCAGCCTCTTGGATCCTCCTACTTGACAGCCCATTCAGAGTAATTACCATATCCGTTGGTGAGTAAATGGCCCGAATTAATACTCCATTTTTATTATGGACAATGAAGAGCCATTAACCCACTTAATGGACTATCCGTTTGGGCTTTTTCATTCTTCAGAAACTCCTTATCTCACTATTAATTGTGTAACTCCAGCCCATCAGATTAATATCCAACAATTAATCTTATAACACCCACTACAGCAGAATAATGGACCTAATTAATCAGATTAATTTGGGTAGTAATTTCGTGAGGCCCATTGAGCCTATAAATAGACTCATTCAGATACAATCCAAGTTACTGCAATATACAAATACACACACAAAAATAGAGAGGTTCTTGGCTAAGAAGGGTGTTCTTTTCTGGTGGAGCTTTGGGCTTGAACACTTTGTGCAGAGGTTGTTCTAGCCATACAATACTTGTTGGGCTGTTGTATCCTGGGGGAGACAAGTCAGAGACGGTCTGCATTGATTACAGAGTTTAGCCAACCAAGGGCTTGAATCTCCTTAAAGAGAGCGAGTGCCGCGCCTCAGTCCAATAAAAGTGTTGTCTAATTTTACTCTTCAAATTAATAATATTCAGTGTATTATTCAGTTTCTCTTAGTGTTATTTCCATTATTATTGTATTTGCACCAACAATTTTAAGGAGATTCAACACATGGAGCATACACAAGAGAAACCAAATGAGCCTGTTGGAGATCTCAACAAGCCCTTTCACTTTAAGGGAATCCACTTCAAGAGGTGGAAAGGAATGGTCCTCTTCTACTTGAGTCTTCTCAAAGTCTCCTACATCCTCACTGACAAGAATCCATCAAAAGTTCCTATCGATAAGATGAGTGAGGAAGAATATAGTCTCCATCAAGAAAAAATAGATAAGTATACAAAAGATGAATATAATTGTCGCTCTTATCTTTTGAATTGTCTTGCTGATCATTTCTATGATTATTATGATACAACTTATAATTCTGCTAAGAAAATTTGGAAAGCTTTACAAAGCAAGTATGATACCGAGGAGGCAGGTGCAAAGAAGTATGCTGCTAGTAGATTTTTCCGTTACCAAATGGTGGATGGAAAATCGGTGGTGGATCAAGCACAAGACTTCCAAATGATTGTGGCAGAATTGAGATCCGAATGCATAAAGATTGGAGACAATTTGGTAGTAGCTGGCATAATTGATAAACTACCACAATCTTGGAGGGAGTTCCAAAAGACTTTGCGGCACAAACAAAAGGAGACATCCTTGGAGACTTTGATCACATGCATTCGTGTGGAGGAGGAGGCTAGAGGACAAGATGCACTCATGACACAAGAGATCAATGGTAATTCCACCACAAAGGTAAACCTTATTTCAGCCAATAATAATATGCCCAAAAATCATTTTCCTAGAAATAGTCAATTGAAGCCTAAAAAGAGAGCCTTTAAAAATAATAATAGACCTCAAGGAAGGGGAAACCCGAATAAAAATTACAATAAGAACCAAGGACCCCCTTCACAAGATCAATTTAATAGATCCTGTTTTGTCTGTGGCAAGAGTGGGCATATTGCTCGATTTTGCAAATTTCGGAAACGTGAATCTGTCCCGCAGGCTAACGTAACCGAAGAGCCTTTAGTGGCTATGATTACAGACATCAATATGGTGCAATATGTTGAAGGGTGGTGGGCAGATTCTGGTGCTAATAGGCACGTCTGCTATGATAAAAATTGGTTCAAATTGTACACTCCTTTTGAAGAAGAAAAAACTATTATGCTTGGTGACTCTAGCAAAACCAAGGTTCTTGGGAGTGGTGAGGTTGAATTGAAATTTACTTCTGGACGCGTGCTAACATTGAAAGATGTTCTTTACACTCCGTCCATGAGGAAGAATTTGATGTCAAGTTTTTTGCTTAACAAGGCTGGCTTCAAGCAGACTATGGAATCTGATAATTATGTAATCACTAAAAAGGGATTATTTGTGGGCAAGGGTTATGCTTGTGATGGAATGTTTAAATTGAATGTTGAGAATAATAAAGCATCTACCAGTTCAGTTTATATGCTTTCTTCTATTAATTTTTGGCATGCTCGTTTGTGTCATATAAATAGTAGATATGTGGGAATCATGAGTAGTTTAGGATTAATTCCAAGACTGTCAAAAGATTTTGAAAAATGTGAAACTTGTAGTCAAGCTAAGATTACAAAAAGGCCTCATAAAAATGTTGTAAGAAATACCGAATTGCTTGAGTTAATTCACTCTGATTTATGTGAATTTGAGGGAATTTTAACTCGTGGAGGAAATAGATATATTATCACTTTTATTGATGATTTCTCAAAATATACAACTGTTTATTTGTTGAAAAATAAAAGTGATGCTTTTGAAAAATTTCAAGATTTTTTAAAAGAAGTTGAAAATCAATTCAGTAGAAAAATAAAAAGAATAAGAAGTGATAGAGGCCGTGAGTATGAATCAAGTGCATTCAACTCATTTGTTCAGTCTTTGGGAATTATCCATGAAACTACTGCACCATATTCACCTGCTTCTAATGGTGTGGCTGAAAGGAAAAATTGAACTTTAATTGAGTTAACAAATGCCATGTTAATTGAATCTGGTGCACCTTTACATTTTTGGGGTGAAGCTATTTTAACCGCATGTCATGTTTTGAATAGGGTGCCACATAAAAAGTCACACACCACACCTTTTGAGATGTGGAAAGGACATAAGCCAAATTTGGGATATTTGAGAGTATGGGGTTGTCTTGCTTATGTAAGGCTTACTGACCCTAAAATACCTAAATTAGGTAAAAGAGCTACTACCTGTGCTTTTCTTGGTTATGCGATTAATAGTGCAGCTTATAGATTTTTTGATCTTGAAAACAAAATAATTTTTGAATCTGGTGATGCAATTTTTCATGAAGAAAAATTTCCTTTTAAATTGAAAAATAGTGGGGGTGAAGAAAATATTTTTTCACAACCTAGTTCTTCTACTTCACATTTACAAAATCAAGAAAATTTTGAAATGGAACCTAGAAGGAGTAAAAGAGCTAGAGTTGAAAAGGATTTTGGTCCTGATTATTATGTTTTTAACATTGAGGAAAATCCCCAAAATTTAAAAGAGGCTTTAACATCACCTGATGCTATATTTTGGAAAGAGGCTGTAAATGATGAGATAGAATCTCTAATTTCTAATAGAACTTGGAAATTAGTAGATCTTCCACCGGGTTGTAAGACCATAGGTTGTAAATGGGTCCTTAGAAAAAAGTTGAAACCGGATGGATCAATAGATAAGTTTAAAGCTAGACTTGTTGCAAAAGGCTTTAAACAAAAAGCTGATCTTGATTTCTTTGATACATTTTCTCCGGTAACAAGAATTACATCTATTAGATTGTTAATTGCTATAGCTGCAATTTTTGATTTGAAAATTCATCAAATGGATGTAAAAACTGCTTTTTTAAATGGGGACCTAGATGAAGAGATTTATATGGATCAACTCGAAGGCTTTGTAGAGCCTGGACAAGAAAGCAAGGTATGTAAGCAAGGTATGGCTTAAAACAAGCACCTAAGCAATGGCATGAAAAGTTTGATTCCTGCATGATTGAGAATGGTTATAGATCAAATGAATGTGATATTTATTCTAAATCATGGAATAATTTACATGTTATTATTAGCCTCTATGTGGATGATATGTTGATTTTTGGCTCAAATATGCATGTTATAAATGAGACAAAAAATATGCTTAAAAGCTATTTTGATATGAAAGATCTTGGTGAGGCTAATTTTATTTTGGGCATGAAAATTACAAAAGCATGTGATGGAATATATCTTGATCAATCACATTATGTTGAGAAAATATTGAAAAAGTATAATTTTCATGATCGCAAAAGTGTAGCTACTCCTTTTGATTCTAGTGTTCATTTATTTCCTGTGAATAATGATGGTGAGATTTTTAATCAAAAGGATTATGCTAGTATCATTGGTAGTTTGCGTTATGCTACTGATTGTACTAGACCTGACATTGCATATGCAGTAGGAGTGCTTAGCAGATTTATTAGCAAGCCTAGTAAAGATCATTGGCTAGCAATTGAGCGAGTCATGAGATATTTAATTGGTACCAAAAGCTATGGCTTATTTTATAAAAAGTACCCTGCTGTGATTGAAGGTTTTAGTGATGCCGATTGGAATACTTTGTCAGGTGATTCTCTCTCTACCACTGGTTATATTTTTACCTTAGGTAGTGGTGCTATCTGTTGGAAATCTAAAAAGCAAACAATAATTGCTAATTCAACAATGGAAGCTGAATTAATAGCATTAACTTCAGCTAGTGAAGAGGCAAATTGGCTTAGAGATTTGTTATATGAAATTCCACTTTGGGAAAAGCCAATTCCACCTATATTAATTCATTGTGATAGCACTGCCGCAATTGGTAGAGTTAAAAACCGTTACTACAACGGTAAATCCAGACCTATAAGAAGAAAGCACAGTACCGTGCGATCTTATTTGAGTAGTGGCATCATAACTGTGGATTATATTAAATCTAATGATAATCTTGCAGATCCATTTACCAAGGCCTTGGCAAAAGATAGAGTCTGGAATACATCGAGGGGGATGGGACTAAAGTCCATAGAATCATGAGCCATGTATGAGGATACCCAACCCAAGGATTAGAGATCCTGAGAATTGGGTTCAATGGGAAAAACGAATCATACGATGGTCGTAAGAAATGCACAATTTATTTATTTTTTAATTATTTATTTTGTAAATAATTTTTTAATTGTTCATCCCTATGATGTAAGTGCATTTATCCTGTAATGTGGAGAGGTTGAGTAAAAAATTCTTAATGAAATTTGTAGCTCGTATGAGTGGGGTGTCAAAATTACAGGAGTACCCTTGACAAAATTTCACCTATGTGAGTGTGGGAGTGGGACCGCTCCCTATGAGATTTGGACTTAATCTCAAATACACTCATGAAACCGGGATCAGCACACGGCCGTAAAGTGCTAGCTATAAAAGCTCATGTCAACACCTGGGTTGTTATGTGTAAGCAGTGACGCTTAATTTCCCTAAAGCAGTCCTAGTTCAAGTCAGAGACCACTACGACTCTGGAGTTGAGATCGTTGTTTTACTAAGTGAAGGTTCAATGCAGAGCACACCTTCATGATGCATAGTGACCTGTCTTTGCCTGGTAATCTCTCTTTAACTAAAATTTAATATTAAAATGAGTGGGGGATTGTTGGAGCATTTTAATATTTAATAATTAAAATGAATAAATGTTATAATATAAATATAAAGATATGGGAGTGAATATGGAAGATGAGGAGTTAGTGAAAATGTTTAATCCCACATTGAAAAGGAGAGAGACAATTTTATTCTTTTTAATTGTGGTGATTAATGGGCTAACATGAATTGACTCAGATATTGGGCTAGATACGTGCGCAAGGGGGAGGTGAATGGTGGAGGTATCAAAATTGGAAATGAATCAGCCTCTTGGATCCTCCTACTTGACAGCCCATTCAGAGTAATTACCATATCCGTTGGTGAATAAATGGCCCGAATTAATACTCCATTTTTATTATGGACAATGAAGAGCCATTAACCCACTTAATGGACTATCCGTTTGGGCTTTTTCATTCTTCAGAAACTCCTTATCTCACTATTAATTGTGTAACTCCAGCCCATCAGATTAATATCCAACAATTAATCTTATAACACCCACTATAGCAGAATAATGGACCTAATTAATCAAATTAATTTGGGTAGTAATTTCGTGAGGCCCATTGAGCCTATAAATAGACTCATTCAGATACAATCCAAGTTACTGCAATATACAAATACACACACAAAAATAGAGAGGTTCTTGGCTAAGAAGGGTGTTCTTTTCTGGTGGAGCTTTGGGCTTGAACACTTTGTGCAGAGGTTGTTCTAGCCATACAATACTTGTTGGGCTGTTGTATCCTGGGGGAGACAAGTCAGAGACGGTCTGCATTGGTTACAGAGTTTAGCCAACCAAGGGCTTGAATCTCCTTAAAGAGAGCGAGTGCCGCGCCTCAGTCCAATAAAAGTGTTGTCTAATTTTACTCTTCAAATTAATAATATTCAGTGTATTATTCAGTTTCTCTTAGTGTTATTTCCATTATTATTGTATTTGCACCAACATCGGGTTTATGAGATGAGTGAATTGGTAAAACAGATTTGGAGATGGGTGAGGGTGAATCGGCATTCGGCAGAGGCTTGGTGATTCGGAGAGAAAAGCGAGGCTTGGTGATGGGTGAGGGTGATGGAGTGAAAAGTTAAATGGGTATCTAGAGTGTTGGGTTTATGAAATGAGTGAATCGGTAATATGGATTTGGAGATGGGTGAGGGTGAATCGGCAGAGGCAGAGGCTTGGTGATTCGGACAGCGGCTTGGTGATCGGAGAGAAAAGCAAGGCTTGGTGATAGTGGCTTGGTGATCGGAGAGAAAAACGAGGCTTGGTGACAGCGGCTTGGTGATCGGAGAGAAAGAGAGAAGCTTGATGGCGCGAGAGAAAGAGAAGCTTGTGATGGCGCGAGAGAGAAACAGGGGATGGGAGTCCGGTACTGTAGCAAGAGAGAGAGGGGATTAAAATACACTAAATTGTTTTGGCATAGCGCTATAGTACCATCTCACAAATGAGATGGTACTGTAGCGCTATGCCAAAAAAATTTGGCCTCTGATGGTTTTAGCCATCCAGTTGCTAGTGTATTTTGGGCTTGTATGCCAAATGTGCTTTACATTTGGCATTTGACAAACCCATTGCTGATGCTCTTAATGTGACAAGCAAAAAATCTTAATTCAAATAAGATTAGAAATAAACAAGCTTGAATTTGTTCATGAGTTACTTGATTAACTTATTTTTTTTTCTATATATAGTAATACCATGATTAAAAATTTTTACGCCTTCACAAATCTATGAATTGTTACTACGAATAGACTGTTTATATTATCAATAATGATATCATGACTTATTTACAAACTTATACAATTCAATCTCAAGTTTATATAAGTATATTTTTAGACAAGTATACATATAAAAATATTATATTATATATAGTTAAATCGAGTCTCAGGTTTATGTTTATAAAAATAAAATTAAAAAAAAAAAGTCTCAAGTTCATGAGCTTATTTATAAATACATTATTATGTTTGAGCTTGGCTTATTTAATAATTGAGCCTAAATTTGAACTTTAAGTTTGATTTGTTTATTAAACAAACGAATTTATATATATATATATATATATATATATATATTTCTTGAGTTTGAATTCAAACTGTTCATAAACAGCTTCATTCATTTATAACCCTGTCTAATTGTGAGTTTGAAGCTTCGTTTGTGAGGGCAAACTAATAGGTTGCTCTTGTATATTGGATAGTATGTAACGAAATTGGCTTCAAATATTTTACTTCCAGCTCCTTTCTTTTAAGTTATGACCGCAAGCATTAGTCCTTTAGAGTACAATACCCTCAAGAAACCAAAAAGAAATCATAAGACCACAACATTTTTAATTTTTTTTTTTTTCGTTTTTGGTTTCACAATCATGATAACTAGTTCTTGAGGAAAGGAATTGGTCCGACTGGGTTCATTTGCTCAATACAATCAGCTCAAACTCACAGAGCTACCTACACACAGAGAGATTGGAAATTTTCTATACTCTTGTACACCACGGGTTACAAAAAACTTGAAAATGTGCCATAGGATTCCTTTTATACCTTGGCTTCAAAACTACAAAACCCGACCTTCACAACAGCTGATAGAAACAGATCTAATCACTGGATTTGCACGAATCTCAACAAGTTGAGATTCTATCTCAATGGGTCGAGGTAAGAGAGCCTCAATCTATTGAGAAGAAATTGAGCAAGAATCAAGATTCCAGAAACTTGATTCTTCTTAAACTTGAACTCCTGACTTGTTTTGGAGTCAAAATTAACTTCAAATGCCCACGAGACTCACCAAGACTTTTACAAATTGAATATAATTGAGAAAAAGACTCCTATTAATAATGATGATTTTATGTAGTGACAATTCATCGATATCTTATTCACTTGCAACAAAATGTTTTCTTTGTGCGGCGGTCATTTTTTTTTTTTGAAAAGAAATATTATTTCGCCGATTACTGGTATCTAACATATTAATATATATATTTTTTTTCTCATAAAAGTGGTAACAAAATGTATAACTTGTAAAAAATCTTTCCATATTCCTTTTCAATCCTATCCATTCGTTGGAAGAGCTTTGTATTCCATTGCTATTTATGAAGCAAGTTGGCGAGAGGAGAGCCTTAGAATTAAGCCAACTCAAAGATTGGGTAGAGAAACGGGCCGTATAGCTAGGGCGAAAGGAGCCGACAGGTTCATACCATTGCATGTGTCTTTAAGAAAACTGATGATGAATACGTTGAACCCAAATGTAGACAAACATCACTTCAGTAACATTACCTGCACTAAAGCGAATCTTTTTCGATGTCATCTACGTTTGCAATTGCTCTTTCAAGTTCATTGGAAACTGATTGATGTGTACCCTTTTTTTTTTGGTTGGTTGTTTAGAGGAAAGTAAGACCCTTTAATTAATAAATGAACTATTTGAGGGAGTCTAGACTTTCAAAATAAAAACTCACTTAATATTTTAATAATAATATTTTAGTATGTTTTAACATCAAGCCATATATATAAATAAATAATATTCAAATTGATTATAACAGGATAAAGTAACATTCAAATTCAAAAGAAATCTTCCTTTTAAAAAAATAAACAACGAAAACCTAATCTCTATCAATTGATTATAAATAAATAAGATTTATTTAAAAACTGACCTAACAATCTATTCTAACCTTATCTAATGACCCAGCTCCTAATAACATAACAAAAACCAATTTTTAAAAATTAAATACTGAAGAAACCTTTCATATTGGGCATCCATTTGTAAGTGCGGTGTTGTTGTATATTGAAGAGCAAGTGCTTGAGTCATTTGCATCAATTAAAGGAGTCTTTCCTATTGGGGGTACAAAATCACTTCTTAAAGACAATGAATTTAGTTTTATGCCTTGACTCTAATAAAACCGATAAGTTGCTAATTCCGTCAAGTAGGGTTTTGATCCATTATTTGAAATAATTCATGTTTCGCTTTTATGAAAGAATATCCACATGTTCTGGGATCAAGATTCCTTAGAGTTCTTAGGTATTTTACCAAATAGATTTCTTGAAATCCTAACATTTCTTTTATGATATAAGGGTCTAGATTCTGCCACCGTGCCACATTAACATTTCACTTAACAATGCCTTTAAAATAATAAAAATAATAGTGCAAACAAAACCAAATACTTACTAACGTCATTAACTATCATCTCCTCCTTCATATGCCAATCAAGTTTCCCCTCCCCAGGGCGATCTGCCAAACTGGTTTCCTTCTCCTGCAAGTTCTGTGCTCACTTTCAATTGATCTCTTGATAACCAAACAGGGAGTGGGTTTGTTCCGATTAATTTTAATTTTACTGTATTGAACAAAACAATCTCAGTGGATTGGATAAAGATTTGTGACTTTGATTGGGATAGAATAGACTTTCTTTTCTTTTTTCATGGTTCATCTTAAAGTGAATTTTTTTTCATAAAGAAGTATCATGAGCTTCATAAAGCTGAGCGAGGCCCATAGCTGTTGCGAGATCATTTGGTTAACCAGCCGAATTGATAGAATTTAGAAAATCTCTTTCTGCCTGCGTTCGCCACTCAATAACTCTGCACGCACGTTTGCATCAATCGCCAAATAAAGTTTAGTGCAAAATCGAGCAAATCAAGACTACGTCATCCGAGCTTACAACAAGATATAACAGAAGTCATGCTAGAGTAATTATATTTACTCCGCATCCAAACAGAAGTATCCAACACAACTGATTTCATGTGGTAATCTATTTAGAAATAGAGATGTTAGACCTATATGATGACAATTGCCCTCCACCCATGCTGTGTCTCAGTTCAGGTTCAGCAATTGGCCTCTCCAAAACTGAGGTAAGGCTGCATACCAACAACCTCTCATAGACACCATAAAAGCAAGTCTTTTGCATTGGGTATAAAATTGAGGTAAGATGACCTCTCATAGACACCATAAAAGCAAGTCTTTTGTATTGGGTATAAAATTGAGGTAAGATGACCTCTCATAGACACCATAAAAGTAAGTCTTTTGCATTGGGTATAAAATTGAGGTAAGATAAACTTCAAGCATGGCTTCACTTCACTTTCACCGGCTCTCAAAATTTTTGAACATACATAACTAAGCCGAGTTTAACATTTGTAATAATAAAATTATAATTTACGAAAACCAAAAATATATCTTATCCAGTCCAATAAGACAACTCAAAGGTGAGTTGCCAAGCATATCATTGAAATTTATTGTTGGTGAGTTCCAGAATGAAGGTGATATGAGAAAGGAAATTTCTTCATTTACAACAAATATAACAAATTTACTTAGGAAAACTTATTCATGTTGAACAATCTATACTATACAGGCAAGCAAATTATGCCAAAAATTTACAATCTTGCAAATCAGATCAAGCTAATTTTGAAGTACTCAACAATCCTGAACTTACCAGCTCACAGCACATTTACAGCCATATGGACCTCACTTCCTTTACTCCATCATGTAATGTTAAGCACTAAATATCTACCAAATATTCAGAGCAGCAAAAAGTATGGGAAATGGAAAGTAGGTCCTCGATCATTCATTTCAAACTGCTGGCTCACCCAAGCTAAACAAAAAGGAGATTCATTCCTGCCTAATATATGGAGAGGAACTCATTTCTGTACTGTAAAATGAATCATCTCCAGCAATTCCATACATATTTTCATCCTTTTCTTCATCCCACTTGAGGACCTCCCTTATATACTTGAATGCCTCATCAACTGATGTACGCTCCCGACCTCGTGTTTGCCACGCGAATAACTTCCGCCCGCTTATGGAAGAATATAGCTCCTTAAATTTGACTGCCACGAAGTAGTATGCCTGATGTGCCAGGGACTGACTATTGTGATGAGGCTTCACAGGGCTGAAGTCTCTGAACCATTCACAAGTTGACAAAGGAACCTGGTTTATCTTGTCTTCAAAGGCATCGTATTTGTTCAGCAGGAGCACAAAAGGGGTGTCTTTGAAACAAGGGTGCCTCACCAAACTCTCAAACAAATCTCTGCTTGCAAGCATTTTATTATGAAAAGGACCAGTACCATGGGCCCACATCTGATCATAGTCGCTCAAGGAAACACAAAATATCACTGCCCTCACATCTTCAAACATTTCCAACCATTTGCAACCATCATGCAGTCCCTTAGAATTTATGCGAATTAGTTGGTATCTGTGACCCAAAAGAGAAGAGACAATAGAAAGTAGTTTTAGCACTGCAAGAAAATTTGTACAAACAGATGCAACAGTATGTAGTAGGAGAAAAGAATGGAGGTTTTACTTGGTCAAGGGAGGTGCGCATTCGAAGTTCTCATTGTATGTCTCAGACATGGGGCTTCTATCATCAAATGAAAATTCCATGAAGGCAAGACCATTGCTCTGAGTGACTCCCTCTGCATATAAAATGTCCTTGTCTGAAGGTTCATACTCATTGCTTGATATCTCTATAACCTGTAAACAGAAAAACAGTAATGTCAATTGAGATATTAAAAACAAGTTGTGTGAACAAAGAAAAATGAGGCAATTCAAGCATGCTCAACTTTCATTAAATCATCTTAGTCAACTGGTGAGAGGAACCACACATCCTAGACCACAACATAGATAATAAATAAAAAATAAAAACTAAAAATCAGATCGAAAGCAATTGCCTCATCTGGAGGCATGAGAGAGAAGAACCTTATCCAATCTATTGATTTCCATGACAAACCAAAATATAAATGTTATGACAGATGTAACCTGATAACATAGTCTAGTCTGATTACATCAAAATACAGTAATCCGGTTACATGCTAAGGCTTAGAGCATCCTAAATTAAGATATTTACAATATATATTATAGTATGTATGAATCTGTAATTCCAACATAGAAATTATTGCTAAATCCCTTCTACAAATTTTCAATTACTACGTAAGATAAGCTGCCTCTTTGCTTTTACAGCACACTTTTTTTCCCTAGCCCTAACGATGTGGGAAGCATGAAGGAAATTTTATTTTAATTTAGCTTTGTTTAAACTCAATTGTATTTTTATAGGTTCATTGGAATTAGGGTTTAACTTTACTAGTAAAATAAATTTGCTAATGTTCTCCTATGGAGGCAAGTTTATGATGAACAAAATTTCTCTTGGAGCTTATCCAAGGGTTTGGCACCAACTCCATCCAACCCTAGGTTCTTACTAGATTGTTCTTTCTTAAATAGTGTTGACTCCAAGCAAGCTTAGGTATTCCTAGGTTTTTTCTTTTTTTCCTACAATTTTTTTGCATCTTTTTTTGATTTGTCTTGCATCAATTTTGGCATTAGAACTCATTGGTCTGTATCACCAAAACCCTAAACCCTGCCAATTGGTTGTTAACCAATTGTCTTTCTAGGGCCTATTTTGGTTTGTGCTCTTCAACCCGCCAGAAAAGCATTGAATGGGAATGGTTTTAGTGAATCAATTGGTTCATGATACTGACATATTGTCAACATACAACCTGAACCTGGCCCATGTGGCTAATTGCTAAAGGCACTAAGCTAATGCCATTGTTTACATCAATCTGTCTATGTGCGTATATGTACGTATACTGGCCAAATTAAACAAAAATTGAGAAATGTCAACATGAGCACACTTTGAACCCTAAACCAAATGGCATGTACCTCACTTTCAACCATAATGCCAACAGACTTATTAAGCTATCTTCATCACTAATAATATATATCATAAACAATTTTTATGATTATAATTAATTCTAAATATATTATGTTGCCAGAGTCTTATGTAGTTAGCCTGATTTCCTGGCCAAAACTAGTAATTGCAATTTTGAAAAACAATGAAATCTAAAACCGTTCCTAATTATTTGACAATGAAGGAATATAAGGTACAAAAATCCCCAAAGGAACCAAAAAGCAGATCAATCACCCAGAAACAGGACATGAAAGATCATAACTTTTGCAAATCATGCCAAGCACAAACCAAATGACGGTTCCACGAATGGGTCCCCACAACACCCCCCCAACATCTTCCATAAAATTCAAATAAGAGTGCACAAAAGAATCTTTGTCTTCTACTATCAAGTGCAATCTGGAACAATGTTCTTCAAAACAAAATCCAGTCTCTACACCATGCATCATGTCAAAAATGTACTCTTCTACCATCCCCAACCCCAACAAGTATGAAACCTGACAACATCTCTGAACCCACCCTTACTACTCAGTACATTACATCTACAGGTACTTCTCATTGACTATAAAGTCCACTGTCCCCTGGCTTCTCCATACTTTATGCTAATAACCTGTCTTCAGAGATAACCACACCCTCGCCAAATATGCTTTAGTATTTTTTCTTTCAATGAAAAATAGTTTTTTCCTGACATGTAAACAAAAAACTCATGCGCCATATAAAAATGAACCTAAGACCTCATCCTTTGTCTCTTGTTTATGAGGAAAAGAGATGCAATTTGATCAGAGACTATATTATAAAGGACGACTTTTTAAGTTCATCACATTTGCATCACATGAGAGACAAAGTAAAAAATGATTAGGAGAAAAACCAATTCAGGAAAGCTATGAACCTTTAACAAGCTGCACCGGAATCTGCAATATTATATATATATATATATATATATATAAGCTAAGGTCCGAGAATCCATAGTTGTGCCAAATGGCTATACTCTTCTTGCATCAAGTGGTTACCTTTTATTAGGACTTGGGTAAATTAAAAAAATCCCTATAATTTGCAATTGCTTCAAATCAAGCCTTAAATTTTAAAATGTTTCAACTAAAATCGTAAACTTTTTAACTCATTTCAATTAACACCTTTAATATGCCAATATTAACAAAAGGTAACATTATTCACATAAGTTGTGTCTAAAACCTTTCTAAACACACAGGGTTGGAGCCAAGACATGGAGTAAGGGGAAAAATCATTATGAAACTCCAAATAAGGATCCATTTAGTATTAACAAACTGTCAACAAAGACAAAAGCACAAAATCATTGTTTCTTAATAGATTATAATGCAATCATTTATGAAAAGGGAACTCAATATTTTAAAGTTCTGAGTTGTTTGTTTTGGGTAAAATTGGTTAATTGGGTTTAATTTTTTTTAGTTTTGCTACTGGTAATTTTTAATATTGGGCCAATTTTTTTGGGCTTGTTAATTTTGTTTTAGATTTTAGATCTATAAATTTTTTTATGGCCTTTAAAATGATCAATGATATTGTTATGGGAGGCAAGTGTAATTTTACTCCGTCCCTATAAACACAAAATAAAATCCTACCGTGTAAAATTATAAGACCTCTGATACACTAAATGAAAGTCGTGAAATTATATTATAATAGTTATTGCCACCAAAAAATTCACAATAAAATTACGTATTATATATGTTCATGTCCAAAAAATATCATATTATATACTATAAAATAAAAGTTGTGTTCTATACCATATGATTGCATCAAGTGGATGCCTATCCTTTTTTTATTGTTTTTTTTTTTCATTGTTTCTCCTTATGTACTGTGATGCAATTTAAATACATCAAAAGGTTTAAAAAATACCACTGCACTTAAAATTCTACAATCAAAGATTCTAGAAATACAAAAAATATATATATATCATTATTTATTTTATATT
Organism: Notholithocarpus densiflorus; assembly: GCA_030021035.2. Lineage (NCBI taxonomy): Eukaryota > Viridiplantae > Streptophyta > Magnoliopsida > Fagales > Fagaceae > Notholithocarpus > Notholithocarpus densiflorus. Next base: position 11,955,549 of record JARYZH020000004.1, read on the forward strand.
ATTTTAACAATCTACCATAATTTTTATTATTATAATAATATAAGTTGGTTTTATATGTTATACTTACACTATGTGACTCAATATAAGTAGGATTTTGCTAATGTGTGCCCTTAGGGCATACAATAATTAATTATTTTTGGAAAAAAATTTCTTGAGAATTGAAAAAGCTGTCAATACTTTTTCAATTCCCGATAAAATGTTTCCAAAAATATATGGCTTAAGGCACACATTAACCGGACCCATATAAGTATTACAAATTGTATGATATACATTCACCATGCAACTCATTATATTCACATAAAAAATTTTAACATAATTTACTTCACGTGAAACTCTATAACCAATTTTTTTTTTTATATATAAGTGAAAGAGTTTCTGCTGCAACTCTATCACCAAAGTTCTTTAAAAAATATAAAATTCTATCCAATTAAAACTAAATTCTAAAAACATTTCAATAAATTTATAAAGAGCTTCATTATTAATGTTAAATTATTTTTTAATCAAAATAATTATTTTTTATTTTTTATAAAAACTTGGCCTTACACATTTTACTTTCGTCATGTAAATTTAAGTCATTTTTTTTTTTTTTTTAGTATCTATTTTATTATTCAATATTAATTCCATGATTGAAATACTTTCTTTAATTTACATATGGTTATAAATTAAGTTGTGCATCTTACGATGTAATAATAGACAATAAATATTGCATCCTCCAAATTGTAGTTCCAAAAAGTGGCTCAATACTAGTGTTAGATGTGGTACAACATGCTTTTGACATATAGAGTATCATAAGTAAATTAAAATTATTAACATAGTTTGCTTGAAGTGAAAGTGTTGAGCTAGAGTTTAGCGAAATTGAGAAAAACTACTCCACTTAACCCAAAGTGTCTAAATATTTAAGAGAATTTTCATTATTTATTTTATATTATTTCAATTATCTACCCATAGTTTTTTTTTTCTTTTTTTTTTTTGAAATTAAAAGTTGAGTCTTACGCATCGGGCTTGCACTATGTAGCTCAATTTAAGAGCTACACACCATATGATGTGCTTTCACTATTTGATGCGCTATAAGTATATTAAAATTATTAACATAGTTTGCTCTAATTAAAACTCTAATCAAAGTTTCAAGAAATTTAAAATAAATATATTAAACTATATACCAAAATCTTCACGAAATTTATAAAAGGAGTTTCTTCTTTATTATAGTAATAACATTTATAACTTTTATTTTAATAAAAAAAAAAAAAAAATTACTATATGTTTTTACCAAGTAACATAAAATAATTTTGTTATTATATTTTTATTATCTATTTTATTGTCCAATTTCAATTATATCATTGAAATATTTTCTTAGTTTACATATGATTTTTCTTATTAATCCGTGCATGGCACTAATTTAATACTATGTGATCAAGGAAACATGACAAATCAAAATGAGAAAAGAAAGACATAAAAGAATTGACTTTAGCAATGAATTAACTGCAAACAGAAATGCAAAGAAGGATAAAATAGAGGCTTCCTAAGTATCTATTAGTGGAGCATAGAAAAAGTCAGGAGAATGCGACAGAAACATCCCGAATTAACTGGTATATGCTTCACAGCAAAACAAGTGAAGAAAACATAATTGAGGCATACCCGATCTAAGAAATATTTAGCAACATCAGGAAGACAATGCAATTCCTCTCTTCTCTTGAATGTTTCCTGAATGGCAGGATCCCTCCAAACTTCATCTACAATTGGAGCATATTCACGTGTAGCAGCTGGGAAGAAAGCATCCAAGTCTCCCGTAGCCACAATATCCAGTAACCAATCAGAAAAATGCCTGAACCTTTGGTTGATTGAATAGATGCATGCATTGCTTTCAGCAGGTCCTGTTTCACGTAAATTCATAACACAGTTAACTGCTTAGTTCATTCTTCCCAAAGAGCCATAAAACTTCTAGGTACATGTAACCTTTATTTATTTTCCTTTCAATATATAGAGGACTTCTTTGACATCAAGAACAAAGAGGAAGGAATCAAGAGCTTCCATTAAATTTATGACATGTTAGACATAAAACTGAGACCATATCAAGCTAACTCCACAGTCTTTAACACCAAGAATGAAGGTTTGAAATGGAAAAAAATTGATATATCAAAAACTTTTTCACTAAGTCAGATATCATCTTCCCACCCAGTCTCCTATATCTTCTTGGATCATCAGGTTCACAATCATAATTACTAAACCTGACACTTGATGTGAATCTTACTTATTTTGCACCTCAGATGCCGGTCTCTTTCAGTAGGTCCAAGGTATACTTTGAGAAATTATCCTTTTTGTAACCTTTTTATATTGACCGGTCATTTTAGAACCTCACCAACTGTACTTACTAACCTGGAACTAGGATTTGAGTTTCGCTTAATTTTGAACCAAACAAGTCAGTGTCTTTCAGTAGGTCCATATACGGCAAATGGAAGTCACATTCCATTGGTATTTTTATGCTGACCAAAAAACCATTAAAACTGAGGTAGATATTTATCACCTTCTATGGCATCACCCAAAAACTTCCAAAGGCAGAAACTACAAAAGACCATAATTCACTTGCAAAATAGCAGTGTAGCAATAGTTTATCAATGGATTCAATATTACACAGACAACCAACACCAATTTACAAGGTTTTTTTCTTCTTCTTTTTTTATAGTCGCAACAAGGGAGGGAAGATTTGAAACTTGGATGTATTGGAAACACCAAGAGGTGCCAACCAGTTAAGGTACAAGGCTCTTCAACACCAATTTACAAGGTTAATATTACATTAAGAAAAAAAAGAAGCAAAACACTTTTTTTAGGGACTTTGCTACACCAAATACTCTTGTTTTTTTATAGGAAATAAAATGCATTAACACCAAATACTCTTCCAAGGAAATTTCTTAGATCCTTTAAGGCTTCATTGTAAGAGAAAACCATAAATTTTCCATTATGGTTCAACTTCCATCTCATACAATCAATTCCACCAGCAACTGAATATTGGAGCAGAACAAGTGCATACAAAAAATCAACCAGTTCCAACTCCAATACAGGAAAGCTCAAAGAATCCATGATTCCAAAAACATACCTATCACCCCCCTAGAGCCCAAGAACACACATAAGCATCTTTATTCTTAGCTATCAAAAAAATCAAGAAGCAAATTCTTCAAAGCCAGTTCTCCACACTGCAAATCATGTCAAAATCAGATTCTCTGACCATCCCTTACCACAAAAAAAAAAAAGGAAAGCAGCAAATTCCTCCCAACCCCTCTAATACCTCTCCAAGGACTACACCCATAAGGTTTCCTTACCTCTTTAAAAATTCAATCACCCCTAGCTTTGCTATATTTTACACCAATAACTAGTCTTCAAAGATAATCATCCTCAATAAAATGCATAACCGCTTACCAAGCAAAGCTTGGTTAAAAGTGGTCAATTGCCTAACCCCCAATCCACCATACTTGTTAGGAGAGTATACCAGATTCCAGTCTACCAAATGAAACTTGATGCATTAGTGACAATTTAATTCAAGTTAAAGCAGTCAAATGTGGTAGAAGGGAGCCTAAAATAAAATGGCTAGAAGTAGTTGAGAAGGATAAAAGATTTGATAAACAAGGACATAATCTTGCATATGATCAAATGGTAGGAAAGATGCATGTAATCAATACTATTACTCGCAAAATAATCCATAGAGCCAACACAAATTTAATTGGAGAATTGTCAATTTATCAATGTGACCATTTCTATTACAAAGATAGGATGATTAAGATTTTTATATATGGGTGATCAAGGATATAATAATGGTCATTTCATCACATGAATGACTCGTGTGTTTGTGCTTGTCTAATAATGTGGCAGGTCAAGCTCTTGTATTATTACAAGGTGTTGCCATGTATTATCATTTAGTGCTTTCATATATAATTAATTACGTGTATGAAAATTTGGTTTACTGGATTGTTCCCAGTGACCTTTAGTTTCCTACAATTTCCCTTTTTCTCAGCAATTTGGAATGAAGAATGTTCACATTGTCCAGAACTGCGCGGAAACTTGTGATGAGCATATCAACATGTTCTTTTTCTTTATAAGTTGGTTTGATTCTTTATTTTTCTTTATAACTCCGTCAAATATGGTTTAGGTCTATTATACTACGTACTATATACTAAATAATTTTGTTAATTAGTTTGAGTACTCTTCTATTGTTTCCAACTATCTCAAGAAGAGATTTAGCCACTTATTAATTAATAAACCTCCCATTAAAATATTAAACATTTCATGCATTAGACTCCACTTATTAAGGGGGAATTTAAACTCACATGTGAGAGGTGTTTACGGGCCTGTTTGAATAAGTTGTTTTAAAAATTGAATTTTTAAAACATGTGTTTTAAAACAACAATTTTTTAATATGCAAATAAGCATTTGGATAACATTAATATAAAACAACTGTTTTAGATATAAATTATCGAAAAGGACTTTACTGTATTGTTAAAGGTACCTGGCCATTTTTTATTTGATCAACATTTTTTTAAAAGAAAAATATGTTATGAACTTAACAATTGCATTAATAATAATAATAATAATAATAACTATTTTTTGGGTAAAAATAACTATTCTGTTACATTCTTTTGCCATCTTCTAAGATATATAATAATATTATTTTTATTTAATAGTGTAATGGCAACCAGTACACTCTCACTTTTTATAATTAAAAAAAATTTATAAAAAGGTTGATATTTATCAAAAAAATGAAATTAAAAAAAAAAATTGGGATTTGAGAGTTTGTTCGGATGTTATTAGGTGTGGTAAGTTGTACTGAATTTTATCTGTTTGTTTCAACATTAATGTTTTCTGAAAAATTGTTCATTTTTCAAAGAGCATTTTCTAGAAAACTGTCTTATTTTCCAGTGTTTAGTAACGATCTTGAATATGAGCTTGAGAATGTTTTCTGATGTTTGGTATGCAATTTTTTTTTAAAAATATTTCTTGTATAATTTAAAACATGTATATTATGTAAACTAACTAATGTAATCATTATAAATAAAAAACCAAGAATGAATTTGGTTTTCATACTAAAATTTTGACAATAGATACAATCAAAATTAATTAGTTGTCAAATTTTCATGATCTTTACCACTCATCTTGCTCATAAATATAGACAATAACGTACGTACACACGCACACATATATCAACCTTTTGTCTATATATATATATATATATATATATATATATTTGACAGGAGAATACATTTTCAATAAGTATAAATAACAATAACTTTTAATCGTCTACTCTTTTTGTTCGTATACTAATTGTCTACTATGGTCAACCACAAGTCTTCAATATTACTCTAAATTATGTATTTACATAATGTACTATATAATATATCATCACTATATAGTATCTGCCAACAAAAAAAGTATTTGCCAACAAATGCAATTCTCCTAAACAATTATCATTCATTATATAACAATATTATTAGTCCACGGTAAAGATTGTCCCATGTAAAAGCAATTTAGAGCAATATAGGTAATATGTTTAAAATCTTCATCTTTTACTTCATTCTTTCTTTCTTCTTCTTCTTTTATTTATTTTATTTTATTTTATTGTACTTTATGTTCAAAAAAGAAGTAACTTCTGCCTGGAATCCATCAAACCGAAAATTTCTTAGAGAAAAAAGAAAATCGAGCTTGAAATTCAAAACAAAGAATTGGGATTTTGGTAGAGAGGAATGAAATAATTACCACTGTAAATTTGTTCTCCTTTGCAAATCGAAGCTATTGACCGATCAGTGAAGGAAAAAAAAAATCTAATCAGAGAATTGTGTTACAGAGGGGAAGAGAAACATGGAGAAAAGAGAGAAGAGAGATAGTTAGAGAGAGAGAGATATCTATGGGAAGAGGAGAGACCAGAGTTAGTGACAGTGAGGGTGTGAGGATAGAAAAAGCGAAGGGAAGAGAGAAAAAGTGAGAAAACTTACCATGAGAGAGAGAAGGCACCAAAAAATTATGTTTCCCACAGCTATAGACGAAGATAATATTTATAGGAGATGCAACGCGTGAGAGAGAGATTGATTTCCAAAAAAAAATTTTGGAAAACAACCTATAGAAAATAAGCCTTATTTTTATTAGGGTTTTCCATTGACCAAAGATAGTTTTCCATTGATCAGGTTTTTTTTGTGCTACCAAACACTGGAAAATGTGAAAAACTATTTTTACAGAAGGTTTTCTAGCGAAACAAACAAAGCGTAAGTAAAATGTTGATATGACAATCTTTTATTAGATGGTGTAAAATATAGGTTTTATATCCCATCCTTACCAAATTCGGACTCTTTTTTTATTCCCTCTAATTATTTTTGAATGGGTAAAACTTAGGTACTAGATTACTCAATCAAATTCTTTCTGAAAAAAAAAAGATTACTCAATCAAATTCTAATAGATTCCAATACTTTGAATTTTTTGGAGAACTTAACATTCAACACTTAAGAATTGTACCTTATTTGTTTTCCTTCTTAAATTAGCATGGTAACATTTTGTTTTTAATGTTGTGTTTGGTGGGGGTGAAAAGAAAAAAGGAAAGAAAATGGGGTGGTTAGAATTTCCACCAAACCCATCGTTTTTTTTTAATCCAAATTATAAAATTACAAAATTACCCCTACAAGTTTCCATCCTTACCACAAAACTCAAGCCAAGGGGCTCTTTCATTGCCTAATTGATCAAAGTCTTAACATTCATTATATTTCCTCTACAGTGAGTTATTATTCGTTTGAGAATAGCTTATTTAGTAGAAATTGAAAAACTTTTTGCTAAAAGTGTAAAAAAAAAAGTTGGAAAATAAGCTGATGAATAGTATAATAGGACCCATGAATAGTAGCAAAATTAAGCTAAAATTGCAAATAAACTGAAATTTTCAGCCCATCCCAAACGAACACTTTGTCTTTCCCTTCATTCATTCAGCTCCATTATGAGTTTGTCATATTAAAACTAGGGACATGCCCTTTTTGTTCCCCAATTCTTATGGCCTTAGAGCCGCTCATCCATTAGGCCATCTAGGCAATAATTTAAGGTCCACAAATAGAAGAAGGTGCCTAAAATATAATATAGGATAAATTACAAAGTTGGTCCCTATTCTTTCACCATATCTCAATTTAGCCCTCTAACATCTTCAATGTGTATCAATTTAGTTATTGCCATTATCCTTTAGATGGAAAAAATTAATGTGTCATCTGCCAACTGTATCGCTAAGCCACCATCATCCCTTCATTGAAACAGAAAGTTGGCATCAAGATCGAGTCTTCTATTTCCATTAGGATTTCACAGCATTTTATTTTTTGACTTAATCTGCCAATGTCAAAGCTCGTCCACCATTCCACTTCTTGGATTGCTTCAAAGGATTCAACCTTACATGCTCAAAGTGAAAGAGAAAGTTATTTGCATAAAAGTCTTGGTCCTTTTTAATGAAAAATATTTGTCTTTCTCCGCTATAATATAGGTTTTCAAAAAAAAAAAAAAAAAAAAAAGTCTAGATATGCTTCTCATTCATTTGAAAGAATTATTTCAAAATCACCTTGAAGATTACATATGATTTGGCAATACCCACTTTGAGCACAACGATTTTCTTTGTACAATGCTTAAGGAAACAAAAAACTTTTGCATAATTGATGCCTACATGTCTCCCTAACTGAACAAATTTTTGTCGTTGCAATTCTCATTGGAAAAAATATCCAGCTCTTTCAAAATGAACAAATTCATTTTTGCAATTCCCATTAGAAATTCTTCACTTTCCCTTTAACAAATAAACATTTTTCATTGAAAATTTTCATTCAAATAATATCCGTTTCACCTTACTGAACAAATATTATTTAAAAATATATTTAAATTTAACCTTAATATACAAATCTTCCCCATTGTAACTTTCATTTGAAATAACTCCGTCCTATTTTAAGAAGCATATATTCTTCATTAAATTTTGGACAAAAATTACAATTTACCCCTATTTAGTTTGGTCTAGCCACAACTTAGTTCCCAAACTTTCAATCACTATATTTCACCACCTAAAAATTTGGACTAAAATGGAACTATTAAGGTTCCATATGAATTAACACATTTTGCATGTTTTGGACAAATAAATTACCCTCTTGTGGTTTGACCCAATAACAATTTTGTCCTACTAGCCTTTTTAATTACTAAATTTTGGCCTCTAAAGTTTGGATTGAAATGAAATCGTTAGACCCAAACAATAAGGGGTAAATTGTAATTTCCTAATTTTTTTTAAAAAGGATAAATCTCCATTTTTATTGGATAAATCTACGTATCAACAAAAAGGTCATCTTAATTTGCTAAAAGACTTGAGAATCGAATTTAAGAAAGGATTGGAACTCTTAGCTGTCAAATGATCATTTTTCCACAAAGACCATAGTACAAGATTGAAAGATAAGTTATTATTAGGTACTTCGGGAATATATTCCCTCCCTTTCACATAGGCGTGGGTCCCACCCACCATAGAGCCCACCCTAATGTGAAAGGAAGGGATTATACTCCTAGAGTATCTAATAAATTTCCTTGAAAGATATATCATGCACAATCAAGTTTCAATGATTGAACTGCCGCGCACCTTTGGTGTGGCGGTCACTCCACAAGTATAAGTGCTTGTGGGGTGTGGGGAGTAAGGGCCGAGGTTCAAGTCTCTAGGAGGGAGTTTCACACACATATACACTTAAATTAGGCTACAGTAGAAATTATATCTTGTATTAATAGAAAAAGTTTCAATGATTGAAAAGTATCATTTAATAATTGAACACATATAATGTCAAGAAATTAATTATGATTGGTTCTTAAAAAGAAGTAATTATAATTAATGAAGTGTAAAGATCTCAATGGTTCAAATCCCTATTATTATTGAATGTATAAAAAACATAAAGAGTAAGATGTAAGGTGTATTTGAAAAGTTGGTAGCTAAAAAAGCAATAAAAGTGGCCTTTTTACTTTAAAAACTTGCTAAAGCTTTCAAAGTTGGATGTGATTCACGTGAATGCTCATGTTCATCAACAACATTCCCTTTTATTTTTGGGTCAAACACACGATTTTAACTTTAAGATTTGCCTAATTTGGGCCTTAAATTTTGCATTAATTTTGTTTTTTTCTTTCTAAACTTTAAAATTTTCTTATTTTCATTTTTAAAGCATTGAAAATATTACATTTTCTTTCTAAAACACTTTTTTTAAATAGTTTAGTGGCAAAAATAGGGATGAAAATCGATTTTTTTTTCAATAGTTTAGAGATGAAAAAATATATTTTAAGAGTTTAAGGAGAGAATGTGTGGTGTTTTCAATATTTTTAGGACAAAAAAAAGACATTTTAAAATTTAAGAATGAGCAGTGGATTAATCTTACATTGGAAAATGAGTGTGAGTTAAAGAGATGTAAAGTCTGTGCTGTGTATCCAAAAGTTAAACCATTTTGGATATATACCACTATCAGTTTCTTTAAAACATCATCCCCTCTTCCCGTGTGTGTGTTAAATACTTAGTATTCTAAAAAAAAAAAATTAAGAATGAAAGTATAAATTAATGCAAATTTAAAAAATGAAAATAACGTTAGGAAAATATTTAGACCCCAATTGATTTTGGGGCAGAATTAATAAATATATTAAATTACCAGTTATGGACTCATATTAATTTACAAGTTAATTACCATATAGCTAGTAACATAAACCATATGAAAAAAAAAATCACACAAATAACAAAACATAGGGTGATATAGGGAAAAATAAAAGAACAATTGTAATAAAGTAAAAACAACTCTAAGGACTTAACCATCCACTCAAATAAATATATTAACCTTAGAGGCAAACCAAATTCACATATCCACTCAAATAATTGAAGTTTTTTCAATGAAGAATACCTTATTCTAAATTGATATAGCCTATGTAGTATTTATAGACGTTACCAACGCAGATTGGAATCCATAGATTCCTTTACAACAAACTTTGTTGACTTTACGACTTCAAATACCCACTTGAAGATTTTCCCCACAACAGTAGTAGAGTATACAGTCGATGGAGGCTAGGATCTACTCTTTGAAGAGTTTAGGATTTTTGCTGCTTTACCTATCCAACCTCTGTAAAGGTTGTGTTTAATGCGCCTTTATGTAGGCTTTCCATTAGAATTACAAAAACCCACCTTGTATAGCCAACCTAATGAAAAACCCATTAGGTAAAAATTTGCATGTACGATTCTTGATTGATCAACTAATTGTTGAAGATGTGTCGAGATAAATTTTCAGTTGATCAAGCAGGTGTTGAAATTCCAAAAACATGCTTTTCTTAAAATTAATACTACAATGATAGTTCTCAATGACCACATGTCAATGTCGTTTTATTTTACTGGGGATGTTTGATAGTTCCCCATTACCACATGAACTATCATTTTAATTTACTATGGTTGCTCGCATGTAATTTCTAAGTCATCATCTATAGCCTTTTCTATTGTAAATGTGGCCAATATTCAGATAACATCAATTTTCAAATTAGTGCACAAACGAAAATGAATCGGTTTACATTATTTAAAGGCCAACACTACAAGAAATTTGTACTATTGCAGCGGGTTTTTTGCGGCGGTTGCGAAAACTGCCACTATATGTCACATATTGCGGTGCTTTTTTGGCCCGCCACTGTAGATGAGATATATTATGGCGTTTTATTGGACTGCCGCAATAGATCTAACCTTTTGTGGCGTACTACAGCGGCGCTATATAAACTGTCGCAATATACATGTTGTAGCGGCGTTAGACTTAGCTATAGTGGCGCTCCATAAACCCGTCACAATAAATATACCCTTTTGCAGCATACTACAGCGGCGGTATATAAAACCACCGCAATATATAAGTTTTAGCGGCATTTCTGTTACTTATAGCGGCGGGTTGGATGACCGCCACAATAGATACTTTTTCGCGGCGCTTTTTCTTAGTTATAGAGGCGGTTTGGACCGCTGCAATAGACCTTTTAATTGCCAGCGTCTGGTCCAATGTATCCCTCTATTGTTTTGGCCTAAGCACCATTTTGGCTTTTCATTTCCCTCTTTTGATTTTCCAATATATCCCTCTGTTGTTAGCTCTAAGAAAAAACACACACACTCTCTCTCTCTATATATAAGCATTTTCATCACCAGTCCTTTACCACTGGTCACCACTAACGTCCTTCGCCGGCATTGCTAGAAAGATTTCCTGACCGTCATCAGCTGCCATCAACACTACCAGCAGTAACCAAAAATAAATATTTTAAAATTTTCACTGGTCCAATTTTTTCCCTCTGTTTTTTTTTTTTTTTTTTTTCCCTTTCCCTTGCCTAAACCTATCACTTTGGCGTCCAACCTTTTCATTTCTCATCCATTTGTCTCCCTCTAAATATATATATATATATATATATATATAAACACACTCTCTCTCACTCTCAAAATCTCTCATCACTCTCAAAACCCAATGATTGATCTTCCCACCACCACCACCACGCATCCTTACTAGCACGCATCCTCACTGCCACGCATATAAAATTGGATTAGTCAATTTTTTGTTTCTTTTCTTGCATTTTCTTAGCAAGCAAACACAAAAACCCATTGAGAACAAAACCCAGCAAACACCTAAACACCAAAACATCTCAAATCCAAAACACCAAAACCCATTGAGACCAAAACCAAGCAATCAACAAACCCACCCCACGACTCACCACCGAACCCAATTGACTACCACTTCCACAACCACCAACCACCACCACCATGGAGGGACGAGGCAAAAAGAGAGAGATCAATCGAGAGAGAGACCCACTAAAAGAGAGACATTTATTTGAGCAAAAGAAAGAGTGAAGCACCAATCTTTGGGAGAGAGACATCGATTTGAGCGAGAGAGAGACCCACCAGTTTGAGGGAGAGAGAAACCGATCTGAGAGAGGAGAAGTTTGAGACATTTGAGTATGATTTCTTGTTTCTTTTCTTGCATTTTCTTAGCAACCAAGCACCAAAACCCATTTAGAACAAAACCTAGCAAACACCAAAACATTGAAACATCTCAAATCCAAAACACCAAAACCCATTGAGACCAAAACCAAGCAATCAACAAACCCACCCCACGACTCACCACCGGACCCAACTGACCACCACTTCCACAACCACCAACCACCACCACTATGGAGGGATGATGCAAAAAGAGAGAGATCCATCAAGAGTGAGACCCATTAAGAGAGAGAAATTTATTTGAGCGAAAGAGAGAGTGAAGCACCGATCTTTGAGAGAGAGACATCGATCTGAGCAAGAGAAAGACCCACCGGTTTAAAAGAGAGAGGGAAACCGATCTGGGAGAGGAGAAGTTTGAGACATTTAAGTCTGATTTTGAGCAAAATTGAGAGATAAAGAGAGCGGATTGATGAGCGAAAAGCAAAGATGGTAGTGCTCGGTCATGGAGTTAAAGAGAGATTTGGTGGTGCCGATGTGATGAGCGAAGGTGGCGGTGCTCAGTCATGGAGTTAGAGAGAAATCTAATATTTTTGGAAAAGTTAGAGAGAGGAAGGATTGAGAATGTCTTAGAAGAGTTGGAAAACTGGTTTGAGAAGGAGGTTTTAGGGATAAAGTTTTCTTTTGAGTGTGTGATTGTGTAAGAAAATGCTTAATAAAATGTTATTTTGATTAATTGTTATTGATTTAAGAATATGAGTTATATTTTGGGAAGAACAGAAAGAACATAAACATGTTCTTCCAAAAAATTAATAATAATGAAAGGAATAAAAAAAATTAATTTAATTATCTTATTTTATTTAAAAAAAATTAGAAATTAATTTTTTTTTAATTTTTATGTGATTAATTACTTATTTAAATGCTGACATGGAATTTTTCTGTTGCAACATTTTTATAATTCTGTTGCAATAGTTATTAGACAAAACATTTTTTTTATCCTAAAAGTTAAATTTTCCCAATTTTTTTTTAATCCTTCCCACACCAAATTTCCCACACGCATAAACTTTTTTTTCCCCAAATTTTCATTCGGATCTCTAGCTCCCTCTCACTCTTACTATTTTCTCCATCTTTCCCCCCCCAAAATTTTTCCCTCTCACAAAATTTCCCCAAAATGTTTTCCCTCTCAGTCTTTCACTTATAGGGATTTCTTGAGCTCTCTCCTTCTCATTCTCACTCTCTCTCACAGTAATCTCTCTTTCTCTCCTCACTCCTCTTCTCTCTTTTTCCCCTCCGTCGGACCCTTCTGCCACTGCCACCTATTGCATAGCAACCCATCTGCCATCGCCACCCACTGCACAGCCACCCTCTGCCACCGATGCTAGCCACCGCCGCCGCCGTCGTTGACCTCCAATCTCGCCGTTAGGTGCGGCTTTTGCTCTCCCTCGTTGCTGCTTCTTCTACTCTTGTTGTAATTATTTTGTCTTTCTTATTTTTGTGGATTTATCATAGGAAGTTCTCACACAAATCCCACAAAAGAAGCGCTCAGAGCTCAGGTACATCCTTTTGCCTTATTCTTCTTTTACTTAACCATTTGTGATGTTTAAATAATTTGCCTCAATTTTTTGAGATGGTCTGACTTTGAGATTCTTTGTTTTGTTTTGTTTTGTTGGGTTTTAAATTCTAAGTTATTGAGAAGGGACTTGCCTTAGTTTCATTTTTTAGTAAATTCAGCTCCATTAAAATGGTTGGTAAGAAAGGACCTGTTCCATTGATTGAGTATAAGCTACTAAAAAAAGCAACGGACAAGGTTGGCTTTTTCTTGACATTTTTCAGTTGGCTTATGCTCTTGCTTTTAATGGATGGGTGTCATGTGGTGGCCATTTGTTGTGGTATTGTTTTAACTGTGTGGTAGTCATGGGGAAGGGGGTTTAGAAGGGGGAAAATGAAAAATTTTATACTAAGCTTTGGCTAGAATGTGGTCGATGTGAGAACATGTTTGCTTGTGCACCATGTGTTTGATAATTTTGTATCTCAAGTGTTTAAAAAATGCTACTTAAAATGGAATATGGATGTTTGCATAGTGTAAATTAAGGTTTATTGGGTTTAAACTTTACAGTGTTGCCTTGGTTTAGAATTTTTGTTACCTATGTATCAGTTGCTATTTGGTTGAGTTTCTTATAGATGGCTTTTATTTTTTAGACAATTGCTGAATTTTGTATATCATTCTCAATTTTGATGGGAAGTTAATGCATAGATATTTGCTTATGTGAATTGATAAGGTTCTCTTCATCTTCAATTTCGCTGGAATTTATAAGTTTTGTATCTAAGATATCTACCATCTTTTTTTGATTAGTAATAAAGCTCTATTCAATTTTTTTGTGTTGTTGCTGGTTTCAATATCCTTTACTAAATATATAGAGATGGTCTTTCTCTCATACAAACTGAGTTGGTTCTTTGGCTTATTAAATGCTTTGCACCTATAATTGACATGGTGCAACTTCTCAACGTAGAACCTTGAAATAGGATATTGGTGCTCATATGACTTAAGTAAACATTGTAAGAATAATATAAAATTGTTGAGTATTTGCTTCTACAATAATTAATTGCTCTTGCTTAATGTGAGATATGTAAAATAGAAACTGATATGTAATTAGTTGCTATTATCTCTTTTTAAATTTATGTGGTGTAAGATTTTGTTACATGCTTTTAATGTTGATTATTTGGGATTTATTGAAATTGATTTGGAGTAGAGATAAATTAAGGTGGCCTAGCAATACAACTCAACTTATATACCTTTTGTGCTTGATTTGTCCATAACAGAATGGGAGATGATGGGAGATGGATAGATAGCTTCATTTGCAAATGGAGAGATTCTTGATGGGTAATTTACACATGGTAGGGGTGAGTTTAGATGGATGTACAGTCCCAAGCCAACAAGATGCATTACAACACTATACAAAGAATTTAGAGTCTTCAGAGTTCTTGGTGGTTGAACCGTTGAATAATGTATACCCTTGCATAAGTGAACTAAGGAGATAGTCTTCGGCTTAGTGGAAGATGGCCTTTGTAAAATATATTAAAAGTGAGGGATTTGTAACCACAAGTTTTCTGAATAGCAATAATAAATTCTATTTTTGTATGTTTATTTGTAACTCACTGAAGCTCTCTCTCTTTCTCACATTTGTCTGGAATCAGCTTTCAGATTTTGGTCTTGCAGTGTCCAATGGGGCCCAAAACAGGAACAACATTAAGCTTTCAGGAACTTTGTGTTATGTAGCTCCAGAGTATCTTTTAGATGGTATGCCAACTAAAATTGTAATAATTGCTTCCCGTATTCTTAAGTCCGATTGGTTGCTAATGTCTATAAATATATAATTTTTTTTTGCTAACTATATAATATAATAAAATCGTTTCTATCCTAACAATTACAATAATGTTATGAGACTGTGATGAGTTATTACATTTTAAAATCAGTGTCTTTTGATTAAGCTATCTTAAGCACAAGCACATGTACTACCACTTTAGGGCTGATCAATCATGTTGTGAATTTCTCCTAGACAAACACTTGTGCCTAAAGTTGGCGCTTGGTAAGGATATCAATGTTCAGTTTTCATTTCACGTGGTAGTTTGAAGTTCAATTGATACTGAGGGTGGGGCACACTATGTAAGTGGAATTTATTCCCTGGGAAAATCAGTGCTGTGTAGTTGGATGTGCAAAGAGCAATTGTAAGCCAAAGATTTTTAGGTATTAATATGGACGATGTGACAGTGGACTTGTAAGTTTAATTTGGTTGGAAAGTTGTTTAATATGGTTCCTCGTAAAAAAGAGTATGTTTTCAACTTTTGAAAACAAAATACAAAGAAATAGTAACATGGGAAAAACAAAGGTTGGCAGAGAGAAAACTATAGATACTGGGTCTTTGTCATTAGAAATGGTTACTCATTGGAATATTGATTTTATCATAGGATAAATCGCAATTTAATATGTTTAACTTTTTAGTTTTAGTAAATTTTGCCAGCCTATTGTGGATGGTCAAAAACATCTGAAAAACCGTCTTGCTTGATATTGTCATCAAGCATATTAGTATAATGCCTACAACTTTTAACGCATGGATATCCTCATAGCATTAAGAATGGATATATAATACTCTACTTGGTTTGATGAAGTTTTTCACAAACCACTGGTTATATTTTAATTGGTTCATTCTTGTAGGTTGAAGTGAGCATAATAAAATCAACTTCAATTGGCTTCAATAAAAAGAAAGAAAATAAAATTAGCTGCCACAGTCTCTTGCATGTCCTTAAGATGCTTTAGGGTCTTTAAAGTTTATTTGACTTCATTTTGTTGTCTAATTCTTTTGAGTTGAACAAATGTCTTGTGCAATCACTTGAGCAGGTTGCTTTTGACTAGAAGTTGTAGTTACTAAAGTTGTTTGATCTTTGCTATTTTTGCTAATGTTTTTCCCATTTCTGCATGCAGGTAGTTAGTGGCATCAACATGGGTAGCAACTGTGGTTATCACATGTTAGTCTTTCTTTGTGCCTTCTCTTTGAAATTTTGACTGGGTTAATGCCCCTTTCTATTGTTCAAAATGGATAATTTGTCAAGAAGAGAAATTGAAATCTAGTCCGTCTGGATACTACTAGTTGTATAAGAATTTATACCTTAACAATTGCATGTTCCATTCAATACTTTTTCTCCTTGTCCAAATTTGCGTGAGAATAATGATCTGTGTGTGTACAGCCTGATTCCTTATTGCTAATGTGTCGCTTCATTAACGTTGCAGTCTTCAACACTTTTTTAATTATAAAAAATTGTAAACTTATGTCATGCAACATATTCAGTTCTTATCTTAATTTCATATTGTAACCAATTGCTACTTCAACCAATTGGATCTTTATAATTCAGGAGTTAAACTGTTGGCTAGCAATTGGAACAAAGTTGAAGTGTTCACATGTTTTTTTGTCAAATAAATATTTATCAATCTTCAATCATCTCAAATCTAATTTTATAGCTTGTGCATCCCATCAATCAAGCAACTTATAAGTTTTATGTTGGTGTTTGAGGACATTTTGTGTACAAAGAACCACATTTTTTGCCAGTGTTGAAAAATATTTTGAAACACTTTGAAACTTTGATTATCATATTAGCTTAATTTAAGTGTTGAAGGACTTTTTGTATACAAAGGACCACATCTTTTTTTTGTTACTTTTATGATGATGGTTATAGACAATGTTATGTATTTGATAATATATTTCTATGTTAATAAAATGTTAGTTTGGAGACATTTGTGGTGTTATCTAGTTACATTTGTGGTATTGTCTTAGTGGAGCTAAAATTATTACAGGTTATTTGTAATGGATTTGTGGTTTAAAAACCTAGGGGGAAAAAATTTAACCTATAGCGGCAGGCAAAAACCGCCACTAAAGGTCTAAAATTATGTTATAAGTGAAGACCTATAGCAGCGTTTATAGCCTGTTGCTAAAGCTTCACACATATAGCGGCGGGCGTAACCGCTGCTAAAAGGTACATAGGGTCTGTTGTACATGAAGCCCTATAGCGGCATGCATATCCCGCTGCTAAAAGGTCACTTGACCTTAATGGTAACCTCATATGGTGGCGGTTTTTAGCCCGCCGCAATAGACCAAAACTGTCGCTAAATGGCAGATCTATTGCGGCACTTTTTGTTACCACCGCAATAGATCTATAGTGGCACCGCAACAGTGGCGGGAAGAACCGCCGCAATAGTACGGATTTCTTGTAGTGCAAATTGCTACTTTTTAAATGTTAAGGATAAAAATAAAAAATAAAACTGGTGATTACGTTAAAACTGGATGAGGTCACACATCAGTTACACCATTACCCATATACACTAACTTTGCATGCATAGTTACAATGGAAACTGACAAAACTGTGGTTGGTGAACACTCTTAACAAACACTGTTTTGGTTATTATATCAAAGCAAAGCAGTAACGAAATTGGCTTCTAATTTTTTACTTTCAATTTCTTTCTTTCAAGTTATAACTATACGAGGTAGGGTCCTTCAGTCTTTCTATGTACAATTGTACATACATAGCTGCCCAATCTCAGTCATGGTTACGTCCATTATAACCGAATTATAAAAAGTGATATTATTTTTTTTTTTAACTATTCAAGATCTATGCAATGATATATAAATTGCCAAATATAGTTCACACTCTATTAGCATGAGAATAAAAAACACAGTAATGATATGAATTTTATTGTGCAATTGGTTCCAGAAAGGCTGGATAATAACAAAGGGAACATATACATGGCATCTACAAGCCCACCAAGTGTACTTAGGGCATACTACGAGCAATTTTAAAGAGATTTTTCAATGTTTCTGAAGTGCCGTGCAGAGGGGTTGATGGCAGGAGGGGCAATGGTGTTAACATTTTTAGGGAGAAGAAGTGAAGATCCATCTAGCAAAGAGTGTTGTTACATCTGGGAGCTTTTATGTATGGCCCTCAATGACATGGTCTCTGAGGTAACATAGGCTACTACTATGGTTACTAAATGATTAAAAGTTTCCTATTAGTTTCACTTAATTATGATTAGTATAGTCATAATTAATTAAATAATCCTGAAAATTTGAGTATTTAATCTGAATTTGTTAAATTGATGGAAAGTTAATAATGGAATCAGATCCTACTATCTATTTATTTTTGAATTAGTTAATGAAATTTTAAAAAATCAAAGGACTTCAAATATGTTGATATGATGATGACCTATAGGAGTTTCTTGACCATGAACTAATATAACAAGTGGTAATATAGCATATTCGCACTAGGAAGGAATATTTGATCTCAAATTTGAATAAAATTTATTATGCTAACCATAGGATGTACATTCCAGGGACTCATAGAGGATGATAAAATGGATTCCTTCAACATCCCCCAATACACACCATCCCCATCAGAAGTGAAATCTGAAGTTTTATAAGGAGGATACTTCTTCATTGATTGCCTGGAGGTTTCTGCAGTCAAATGGAATGATTATGATAGTGAATTCAACCCATCTATTGTATTTAGTGATGATGGATCCAATGTTGCAAATTGCATGAGAGCTGTGGCTGAACCCTTGCTTGTTAATCAATTTGGAGATGCAATCATTGATTAGGTTTTCTGTAGGTACAGGAAAATTAAAATTATTGCTGATCACATCTCTAAAGAGAAGACTCAATTTATCAATGTGACCATTTCCATGAAAAAAAGTGGTCATTTCATTGTATGAAAGACTCACGTTAGTGTGGTTTTCTAATAATGTGATAGGTCAATTGGTCAAGTACTTGTATTTGTTTTTTTTCCTAGTTCTCGCAAAAGGTGTTGCCACATATTATCCGCTAGTGCTTTCTTATGTAATAAATAGCGTGTATGAAAAATTGATTTGGATTGTTCTCAGTGAACTCTAGTGCCTAAGATTTCTCATTTTCTATTGCAACTTGGCATGAATAAAATGATATCTTTGATATTTGATTCCAAGTGTAAATGAGCCAAGCCAAACCAAGTATTAAAAATTTAATTTTGTTCTTTTAATAATATTTTGAACTCGAACCAAGCTTAATTTCATTATGAAACAAGATTACATGTTCAAGTTTTGTTTATTTTTTGTCAAACAAGCTCGAGTTGATTATGAGCTACTTGATTAACTTTTTTTCCCTTTATTTTGAGTAATACCAAGACTAAATTCTTTTACATCTCCACAAATCCATTAATTTTTTACTACAAATGGATTGCTTATATTATTTATAAACTTTAAATAAAAAATTGATATCATATGAACTTATTTACAAACTTATAGACCCAATCTTAAGTCTATATAAGTATATTTATAGGCAAGTATACATATAAAAATATGAAATTATATATAGTTAAATTGAGCCGCAAGTTCATCAATTTGTTCATGAATTTATATTATTATGTTTGAGTTTGACATGTTTAATAGTCGAGTCTAAACTTGGCATAAGTTTGACTTATTTACTAAACAAACAAACACCAAAAAGCATTTTCCCGAACCAAGCTCAAACTGTTCAGAAATAGTTTGATTCATTTATTGTGTACATATATATCAACGTATATGAAGTAAGTCGCTGTGAGGAGAGCTTAAGAAATAAGCCAACTCAAAGATTGGTCAAAGAAATAGCATGAAATGCCATATAGGACAAAAGGCGTTGTTAGGTTCAAACCATTGCATACGTTTTTGGGTCGGGTTAATGTTTACTCTTATATAGGGCATATATTAACCATTCATTTTAGGAAAGTTTTTATAGGGAATTGAAAAAATTGTTAAAACAGTTAATCACTTTTTCATTTTTCCATAAAATTTATCCTAAAATAGTTTTACTAATGTGTGTAGTAACTGTTGAATACGTTGAACCCAGATGTAGACAAACATCAAATCAGTAACATTACAGGCAATAAAGCAAATGTTTTCAAGGATTTTTTTTTTCAAAATAACATAAATTTTCAAACAATTTTGTTAGTTATCACGTTTTCAAAACTATTTAGGAAACTAACACCTCAAGTGTAATAGACTCAATTTTGGAGTGCTAAATCGAGTCCACTGAACTCGATTTCAGCATTTCATTTTAATTGAAATCGAGCCTTACAAACTCGATTTCTCATCCATGCCTATTTACGTTGCACTCCGTCTTTCACTCACTCCACAACGACAACACTCCATCTCTCACTCACTCCATCACGTAAACCCAACCAAAAACCCAGAAATCACGAAAAAGAAAAAACTAATCAAAGAAGACAGAAACCCACAAAGAACAAACCCAAACCACGACGACTGAAAAAACAAACTAGAGAGATCAAACCCAAGCGGCGACAGTGAAGGCTCCAGGAGGCGGCGACGGGTTTTGTTGATGTTTCTCTCTAGATCTTTGGGTGGGTTTCTTGATTCTTGTTTTTGATGTTTCTCTTTGGGTCTTTGGGTTTCTTGATTCTTGATGTTTCATTAGGTTTGTTGAGGGAACTCGTTTCTTGATTCTAGATGTTTCTCTCTGGATTTCATGATGTTTCTCTCTAGATTTCGTTGGGTTAGTTGACAGAGTGTTATTTCCTTGTTAGAGGTGAGTGAGAGAGTGAGAGACGGAGAGAGATATGCAAAGGGAAGAAATGATAAAGTGATGAGTGAGGGAGAGACGGAGTGTGTTGCTGTGTAGTGAGCGAGAGACGGAGTGTAACGGAAAAAGGCGTGGCTGAGAAATCGAGTCTGGATGGCTCGATTTCAATTTAAATGAAATCGAGTTCTACAAACTCGATTTTTATACCACGATTCTCAAATCGAGAGTTGTGGTTGGACTCTTGCTTGCCACTCACTTTGGAAATGCAATGATTGAAGAGGTTTTCTGTAGATACAGGAAAATTATTGCTAATTTCATTTCTAAAGAAAAAACTCAATTTATCAAAGTGACCATTTCTATGACAAAGATAGTTATATATGGCTGATTGAATAATGGTCCTATCATCATCGAATGCAAATTAGAAAAATATACAAATCTGCATAAAAAAAAAAAAAAAAAAAAAAAACCAGAACAGTTTAGGCAAAATCTCAGAACACAAACAAACTCAGAACACATACAAACCCAGAACATCAAGGGCACATAGAATTCGCCATCAACAACAACACCCTGCCAATCAACAACACCAAATCCGCCGTCAACAAACCCAAATTCACCATCAACTCGCTATCAACAGCACCGAATCCACCATCAACAAACCCAAATCCGCCATCAACAACACAAAAGCACCAATGTTCTCTACCTTCCTTCTCTGGCGGAAAACTCCTCATGCAAAGCGACCTCGACCACTCCGATCCGGGGCTCCAACGCCATCGTTCTCTCTCACCTAGGTCGAGTTCATTTTTCCAGCGAAATCCATTGTTCCCATCGTTTTCTCTGCATCAAGAGAGAAACTTGATTTGCTGCCTTGATCTGCTTGCAATGATCTTCTCGCTGTTGGTCTGCTTGTGAGTTTGTGAGCTCCGACGCCTGGTGGAGAAGAAGGCTGAGCTTGTGAGCTTAGTGCTAGAGAGTGTCGGGTGAAGAGAGAGAGGGAGTTTGAGATTAGTGGTAGAGTGTAGAAGATTTTTTTTTAAGCTGATGAGGTTAACTAAAAACAAAAACAAAAAGAACTAAAACGATTACGATTTTTTTTTTTTTTAAGAAATGATTTTAGTTTAAATTAGATTTAAGGTTTTTTTTTAAAATTTAATTTACTTTTTTTTTTAAATTTTCTTAGCTGGCTTTTTTTATTAATTTAAATGCTGACACGGCATTTAAAAAATGTTAAATATTTTTTTTTCTATTATTTTATTAGACTCATCAGCAAACAGTGCATTCCATTTGCCACTTCAGCATTTGCCGTAACTGGGTTGACGACAGGGACCTTTTTAAAAAGGACTATGAAAAAGAAGGGACTTACCTAGGAGCAAAATCAGTTTAGGGATCAAATCGAGAAACGGCCCAACATGTAGGGACCAAAAGTGCATTTACGCCTATTTTATAAGAAAAGTAAAATCAAAACATAACAAATAGTGATTGGTAAAACATAAAGTGATACACAAAAAGTGGTAGAGAGAATTTTTATTCATATGAATGACTCACGCAGTGTGCTTGTCTAAGAGCATCCACATTGGTGGAGCCATAATTTTAGCTATTTGGTTCCACCAAAAACTACTTTATCTATTATATCTTCTCACTTTACAAAACACCAAACATCAATAGTTTTATTTTAGCTTTCAACAATATAAAATATCATAAACACCATAATAAAATAATAAAAAACAAATACCACAGCCACCTCCACCAACGGCCACACCACCATTATACTCTAGCAACCACAACACAACGCAGGAAAAAAAAAAAAACAAAACAAAACCACATCCACAATCACAACCCCATCACCACTAGCCACCACAACCACTAGCCATGACAACCAACCATCACAACCACAACCACAACTACAACCACAACTCACTGCCACTACCACAACCACAACCACAACTAACTGCCACTGCCACAACCACAACCATAAACCATAAAACCCCTAGCCAAAATCCACAAAACCCACTGCCAAAGCCAAAATCATCCACCACCACCACAACAAAAATCCACAAACCCACTGCCAAAATCATCCACCACCACTACCATAGCCAAAATCAACCACTACCATAGCCACCAAACCCATATAAAAAACACACAAAAAAAAAAACTCAATCACTGCAAAGAGAGAAGAAAGATGGGTGGTGGCGGCTTGTGGCTTGGGGCTTGGGTTGGAGCAGGCGAGGTGGGTTTGTGGAGGCTGGGCCAGACGAGATCAGCGAATGGAAGAAGAGATCGGCGATGGGCAAGGGTGGGTTGAGCTGTGTGAGGCGGGTCGGAGCTGAGCAGGGGAGGTCGGCGAATGTGGAGGCTGGGCAAACAAATGTGGTGGTTGGGCGGCTGGGCGAATGTGGTGGCAAGGAGTGGAGAAGAAAATGGAGGACTGAGGAGAGAGAGGGCATGGGATGAAAAATGAGAAGGAAAAGAAAAAATAAGGAAAAAAAAAAGAAAAAAAAAAGGAAAAGAATAAAATATTCCTTATTAGGGTGAACATACAATATATATATATATATATTTTTTTTTTTTTTTGAGATACAGTGCACAGACATCTTTGACTGTGCACTGTAGCTGAGAAGTCAAATTTTTTAGCTATAATTCCGCTATTGCAACTTAATTTTTGTGATTAATGGTGCTAAAAATAACAATATAATTTTTTAGCACTATCAATACTATCAATACTGATGCTTTAATAATGTTAATGTGGTAGGGTTGGGCACCAGAGTCCAGCCCACATGCCAATTAGTGCTCATTTAACGAGTTTGTGGTGGTGTGGCTTATAAGCCACGTGATGGACAAGAATTCTATTTCAAACAGGAGACTTAAATGTAACAAGCAAAGAATCTTAATTCAAATAAGATTAGGAATAAACCAGCTTAAATTTGTTCATAGGCAACTTGATTAACTTATTTTTTTTATATATATAATAATACTGTGATTCATGAGCTTATTTATAAATACATTATTATGTTTGAGCTTGACTTGTTTAATAATTAAGCCTAAATTTGTACTTAAATTTGATATATATATATATATATATATATTCTTAAGTTTGAGTTCAAACTGTTCATAAGCAGCTTCATTAATTTATAACCCTGTCTAATTGTGAGTTTAAATCTTCGTTTGTGAGGGCACAATAATAAGTTGCTCTTGTATATTGGAGAGTATGTAACGAAATTGGCTTCAAATATTTTACTTCCAGCTCCTTTCTTTTAAGTTATGACCGCAAGCATTAGTCCTTCAGGGTACAATAC
Source organism: Notholithocarpus densiflorus (assembly GCA_030021035.2). Taxonomy (NCBI): domain Eukaryota; kingdom Viridiplantae; phylum Streptophyta; class Magnoliopsida; order Fagales; family Fagaceae; genus Notholithocarpus; species Notholithocarpus densiflorus. The sequence goes on from JARYZH020000004.1 coordinate 11,979,866, forward strand.
CCTCAAGAAACCAAAAAGAAATCATATATGACCACAATATTTTTTTTAATATTTTTTTTTTTCGTTTTTGGTTTCACAATCATGATAACTAGTTCTTGAGGAAAGGAATTGGCCCGACTGGGTTTCATTTGCTCAATACAATCAGCTCAAACTCACAGAGCCACCTACACATAGAGAGATTGGAAATTTTCTATACTTTTGTACACCACGTGGTGTACAAAAGTATAGAAAATGTGCACATTTTCAAGTTTTTGTACGCCTCTGTGCACAGCGGTGTACAAAAAACTTGAAAATGTGCCATAGGATTCCTTTTATACCTTGGCTTAGCTTCAAAACCACAAAACCCGACCTTCACAATGGCTAATAGAAACAGATCTAATCACTGAATTTGCACGAATCTCAACAAGTTGAGATTCTATCTCAATGGGTCGAGGTAAGAGAGTCTCAATCTATTGAGAAGAAATTGAGCAAGAATCAAGATTCCAGAAACTTGATTCTTCTTAAACTTGAACTCCCGACTTGTTTTGGAGTCAAAATTAACTTCAAATGCCCACGAGACTCACCAAGACCTTTACAAATTGAATATAATTGAGAAAAAGACTCCTATTAATAATAATGATTTTATGTAGTGACAATTCATCGATATCTTATTCACTCGCAACAAAATGTTTTCTTTGTGCTGCGGTCATTTTTTTTTTTTTTAAGCATTAGCATCAAGTGTATCAATTGCTAAATTCTATATTTTTAACATTTAACAGACCAAACACCAAAAATCATATTTTATGAGATGTGGCAAATCTTAATTTCTTTTTTAAAACATGCTATGGTAGAAGGGTACCATGTTGTAAACAAATATTTTTTATTTTTTTATACTAGAGAGAGAAAAAAGAGAAAGATATTTTTTGGTTTAGATAAATTAAATGATTTTTTATTGGTTGTTTATATTATTAAAATGTTAAAATGTAAATTGGACTCTTCAAATTTGATTGAAATTTATTTCAGACCTCTAACTTTACTTTGTTCAATTTAGTCCTTTAAGCTTAAAGTTTATTCAATTCAAGCTTTTTGTTCAATTTCGTCAAAAAAATTTTATTAAGCATGCAATTAACTAATTAAATTAAAATTTTAAAAAAAATCTCACACAAAAAATCTATAAAATATTTTTATTAATTTTATAGATTCTTTTATTTGATAAATATTTTTTAATGGTAATTTTTAAAATAAAATTTGACACAATAACTTAATTGAATAAATTTGAAACATAGAGATCTCAATTAAATGAAAGTAGAATTAGATGATTGAAATGAATTTATTATTTTATTGTGTTGTAATGTTAGAATTTTTTTTTTTTTTTTGAAGGGAATTCTTTTTGTTTTTAATATAAGGTGTATCATAAAAATGCTCTATTAAAGTAATAAAAGTAAATTTTTGTGTGTTATATTATCATTCGGGACAGCGCATCCCCATTGACAGGGGGACCATCTCAACACAAGGCATTTAATATTTGAGTCTTCACTCTTCACAAAAGGTTGAATTGATCATGATAGATGATGGTAGTAAGGTATAGATATTGTCCTTTTTTGGGGGATTTGAGATTTACTATCATTTTATGTACTTTTTCAAATCTGATTTCTTTTCTTTTTTTAATTCTTGAATAAAGTTAGGTGTCTTTACTAGTTTATTATTATTTTTTTTTTTTTGGGAAAAAGCTGGCTTTCGTAATGATTGTGTGAGTTTTATTTTATATTATTTTTGAAGGGTTGAGTGAGATTCTAGTTTCCCATATACTAACATTTTGTTGCTACCTCGTGGATTGATCTGAATTGGTTTCAGTTTCCAATGGCACTGGTTCGGGTAAACTAAAAAAATATCATTAGTTAATATTTATATCATATGCTTTTTACATTTTTGGCTGTTGCATAAGGTTTCACTCTTATTGTTTTTTTTTTTTTTTTTTTTTTTTGGGGGCAAAAAGGAAGCTTCATTAAAAGAAACTAAACAGAAGAGATACAAGACGTGGAACGACTATAATACGTCCCAGCATAGTCCAAGCTAATTAACAGAGCAACATCCACAGGGGGTTGAGAAAAAACAATAAAATCTTGAGAGAGAAGAGCCCCCCTCCTAGCTAGTGCATCAGCACACTTGTTAGCCTCTCTAAAGCAGTGCTAAATTTTAACAAAAGAAAACTTCTTAAGGCCTTCCCTACAATCAGCAACAATGATATCATTCCCGTTGGGGTTGTCCCCATCCTTCTCCAAAAGATCGATGACCACCTTAGCATCCAGCTCTATCTCGGTTGTAGCTAAGCGCAGAGAAAGACATAAATTAATTCCATCTCGCAGCGCCCACAGTTCAGCTGCTACACTGGTTGTGGTACCTATAGCTCTGGCATAACCAGTCACCCATTCACCATCTGTATTCCTAATAATACCACCTCCCCCTACACGGCCCCGGTTGCCCAAAGAGGAGCCATCAGAATTTAACTTGAACCAACCTGCAGCAGGCCCGCTCCATTTAACTTGGATGATGTGCTTTGGGGTTCTTTGTTTGCAGTCTGAACCAATGAAAGTGTACTCCGCAGCTCGAGCACAGGTTTCAGAGGTGAGGTTTCGCCGGTGATTCCCTCCTTCGAAGACAACTTTATTGCGATGAAGCCAAAGGCTCCACACCCCAAAGGAAAAAATAATGCCCCAAGGAATGCCCATATAGGAAGGGCGCTGATTAAGATAGTTCAAGCGAAGCCAATCCTTAACGTTTGTGCCATAGAAAACATTTTCTCGAAGCGAGGGAGGAAAGGAGTTCCAAAAAGATTGAGCTATGATACAATCCCGAAGTGAATGGGCTATAGTTTTAGGTTCCTCAAGGCAGATGGGGCAGGTGGCAAGGGTGTCAACCCCTCTATGGGTGAGGATCGATCTGATAGGTATGCTTAGATGGCAACACTGCCATAGGAAGCACTTTATTTTAGGAAGAGTAGCTATTTTCCAAACCCAACCAGCAGAAGAGTTTTCACACAAGTTAAGATCCTTTGGCTCACTTGCTAGCCTATAGGCCTCCTTAAGATTGAATTCACCACTTGGCGAGGAAACCCATGCTATTCTATCCATATTATTGGCATACAAGGGGGTCGAGGTGGCCTTTATTTCCATTACTAATCTTTTTGGAATGACAGAAGAAAATTTTTCCCAGCACCACCGGTGGGGATTAGCCACATCCCTGATCAGCAGGTGATCTTCATCCTTATTTAAAGGACCCGTAAGTAAGCTCCTTAGAGTGTCCGTGCTCATCCATTTGTCATGCCAAACAGAGAGGAGGCTCTCTTTTCCTGCAACCCACTTGGTACCCCTGTTAAAAATACCTTCCCCTTTCTTTAAAGCAGCCCAAGTCGTCGAGCAAGCTCTTTTATTGTGAGAAAATCTGGATGCCAATCTGACTCTAGGCTCGTTGCCATATTTATGTGCGAGCACGCAAGCCCATGTTGACTGCTTCTCAGTGTGGAAGCGCCAATTCAGCTTAGAGAGGAGTGCTAAATTTCTCTCCTTGGCTGCCTGAAGATCCAAACCACCTTCATCCTTAGGCTTCGTAATTTTTCTCCAATTAACCATATGCATTCTTTTCTTCCTATTCGTAGAGCCCCACAGGAAGTCCCTACACAGCTTATCCACACAATTGATAATCTTAGGAGGGAGAAGGGAGCACTGCATATTGTAGCTAGGGATGGTAGAGAGGGCTGCTTGGGTCAAAACCAATCTGCCTGCAAAGGAAAGAAGGTGAGCTTTCCAACCAGCAAGACGACTTTGCATTCGCTCAATGATGTCCCACAAATCTTAGGGAATAGAAACATGCTTGATGGGGAACCCCAAATACTTCCCGAGAGAGGGGGTGGAGCGGAAATCCAAAATATCACTAAGAGCTTCCCTGGCACTAGGAGAGACATTGGGAGAGAAAAATACCCGAGATTTAGACACGTTGATCTTTTGACCCGATAAAGCACAAAAAGTGTCTAGAACATCTTTTATAGCAACACAGTTTTTATGGTCAGCCTTCGTAAACAGAACCAAATTGTCCGTGAAAAAAAGGTGGGAAAAGGCAATCCCTCCTCGAGAAGCCATCACGGGGTCCCACAACTTGGATTCACACTTCTCAGTAATGAGAGCCCCCAAAATTTCCATACACATAATGAATAAGTAGGGAGAGAGGGGGTCCCCTTGCCTTATACCCCTAGAGGGGTGGAAAGGCTCGAGAGCCCCACCATTAAAAAGCATCGAAATGGAAGAGGAGGACACGCAGCTCATGATAAGAGAGATTAGATGATTAGGGAATTTGAACAAGGCCAAGGTATCTCTAATAAAACTCCATTCGAGCCGATCATAGGCTTTCTCCAAGTCAATCTTAATGGCCATCACACCTGAATTCCCTTTCTTACTAGCCATAGAGTGGATCAATTCTTGAACTATAATAGCATTGTCTGTTCCTTTTCTCCCGGGCACGAAAGCTGATTGGAGGGGAGAGATAATCCCATCCAAAAGGGGTCTAATGCGAGCCACAATCACTTTAGTCACCACTTTGTAAACGGAATTGCATAGACTAATTGGACGAAAATTATTGAGAGATTTCGGGCACTTGCACTCTTATTGTTATTTGAAGGATAGCACATTCGTCTAGTCAATTTATGTACTGCAATGCAAGTTTCTCCTTTATTTAGAGATAATAAAGGAGGGGCCGAAGGGGGAGATGGTTTAAAGTTTAAACTAAAGAAATATAAGACACGATGCATGATACAATTACCCCAAGAGTTAAAAAGAAAGTTATATAATTTAGCCAACATAAAAAAAAAAGTTATATATGAATAAGCATATAAATTTTTTTCATAAAAATATATAATGTTTGTGGATATAAAATAATGAGAAATATGATTTTATCAATAAAGAAGAAGAATGTATATATTCCATTCCACAAATTGTTACAACTACACATTTTTTATCCTTTAATGCAACTTGGGATCGAAATTCCTCATGTCTTCAGGGACAGAGGACAAAAGCACAAAATCGGAGTCCATAGTGATTCCCCGTTTGGCCATGGCATCAGCACACTTGTTCCCTTCTTTAAAGGTGTGCACAATCTCTTAGTGATGGATCTGAGAGCAGTAGAGACTTGCAATCATCCATAATGGACATCAGACGAGGTTTGATTCTAGAGTCATTAGCAAAAAAGGAGACAACCAGCTACACATCTAACTCCATGACAACATTTGGGGAATCCCATGGAGACAACAATAGATAGACCAGCCTTAAGACCCCATAGCTCAGCTACGACACTCGTGGCAGTACCCACTTTATGAGCATATCCACAAATCCAAGTTCCATTTTGATCATAGATTAAGCCACCAAAACTCAATGCACCTGGGTTGCCAAGAGAGGACCCAACTGTGTTTAACTTGACCCACCCAGCATTGGGCTTTTTCCAAGAGACTATCATAGAATGGGAAGGTCGATGGTCAAGGCCAGAATTTGAGATAGCAAAAAATTATGAGCTTTGAAGACACATGCGCTAATATCAATGTCCATGCAGGCATTACTAGGATTAGGTTCAAAAACTCACTTATATTTGGACGAGTTCATTCCAGGAGAATGAATTATTGTCCATAAAGTGGACGATTTTATTAGTGAGACCATAAAGTGGACGAGTTCACAAGTGGACGGGCTTATGATTAAAGCCCATAGAACAGACGAGTTCATCCTGTAGGGATGAGTTAATGTTATAAGTCCACAAATAGACGAATTCATTAAGTCCATAAAGAGGACGAGTTCGTCGCCAAAGTGGACGGGTTCATTCTGCAAGGATGACTATATCCACAATAATGACTTAATATGACCCATAATTAAGGTGGACGGATCCATAAGTGGACGAGTTCATAACTTAGTCAATAAAGATGATGATTTCATCTCATAAAGATGAGTTAATGCTACAGTCCACAAGTGGACGGATCCATGAGGGCAAAAGTCCACAAATGGACAAGTTCATCACATGAAAAGATTAAAATCCACAATGAAACAAGTTTCTTAGCCCACAAAGTGGACGAGGCTATTAGCCCATAAATGGACGAGTTTGAAACAGACGAATCAAAATTACTAAGTCAAAAAGTAGACGGATTCATAAGGACAGAGAATGAACATACACATACCAACAAGCAACACACATATTGAAAGCGACGAATATGAAATATCATAAATAAAATGAATTTCTTTTTTACAAACAGAAGCCCAAAAAACAAAAGGGCAATGTCCGGAAATTAGATTAAATTTACAATAAAAAGGAAAGAAAAAGGCTAAGAGGCTGGGGGGTCTTGTGGGATCTCGTCACCCTTGGGAAAAAGGTCCTGGACATTCTGAATTAGAGGATCTTGAGCATTTGGAGGGTTGGCCGACGGGGTCAGAGGAATGACGGGCTGGTCCACAGCTGGTTGTGCAAGAACAACACTATCATCCTTTGGATCCGCCTCGGACTCGGTAGAGTCGTCATTCTCTTCAAGATTAGTGTCGCCTGCAGGTGTTGATGGCAAGGGGTCATCCATAGAGACCTTAGACAAATCCAGGTGAGGGTAGATGGATTTGGCCTGTTTAAGGTAATCCTCAAACCCATCACCGTAGTATTTGGCACAGGAATCAATGAATGTCTGTGACGCCCTGAATTCCTTGACGGCATCAGCCTTGGCCATCTCCACCTGACCTAAAAGAGCCGTCAACTCCTTTTCCACCGTCTCTTTGGCTTCTTGCTCTTTTTTCTTTTGACGACCTTCCTCCTCCAATTTCTCCTTCAACTCCTTCACCTCCTGGTTAAGGGTACGAAGGGTGCTCTTATATTGTTCTTGCCCGTCAGTCAGGTTCTTAATACGCTTATGTAGACGGGTAATCACCCCTTCGTTGGCAACGCCCTTAACCTGCAAAGCTTTCATACGAACCAGCGCCTACAAGACAAAACAACCGTCAGCTGTTAAGCATGAAAATGAATGAATAAAAGAAAGAATGGAAGAAACGTACCTGAGCAAGGTCAAAGAGGCTTGAATCCACCAGCTCCTCCGTCTCCTGATTAACACAAGGGTCAGCATCCTTATCTTTGATGATGGAATCCAGCATCTCGACAGCATAATCCTTATGAGTAAGGAGACGACGGTCAGGCTCCTGGGTGATGGGGCCTAACGACGTCATTAGTCCCTTGCCTGCCCCATGCTTTGGCTTGGGAGGTGATGGCTTCTTAGGAAGCTTCTCTCCAGGGGTGATGGACACCTTTTCAGACGGACGGTTGTCCTTCCTATCACGCTTTCTCTTAGTCGCCCCTTACTGACGGCCTTGGGGGCTGACGAGGACGCCCCCTCCTTTCCCTTAGCGTTCTCCTCTTTCTTGTGCGCAACAGTTGCCCTTACCTGCGCCCTCAGCCTAGCTACCTCCATTTCTGCAATAGGGCAAATGACAAGTATTGGAACAAGTGAGGACCTTGGACAAACTGACGAAAAAAGAAAAAATAAGGGTTAAAGTAGATAAACTTACGACGACGGGAGTAAGCGTTAAGACGACGGGCTTCTGGTGTTGGCTCAGGACCCCCACAATATGCGTGTAAAGTGTCGAGTGTAATGAGATCTCGACACTTCCACTCGTCCAACGGAATTTCTGTTACCCTATGAATAAAAGCTTCTTGCTCGTCGGTGATATGTGGATGAGCGCTAGCTAAAAAAATAAGAAAAGTAGACGATGTTAGAAATTAGAAACAAATAAACTGAAAGAAGCAGACGAGATTAACCTGAATCCTTGACATAAGCCTAAGTGTTGTCAAAGACATGGGGCATCGTCTCCCACTCCTCCTGACGACACACCCAGTTCATCCCTTTGACGAAGAAATACCTGCCCTTCCAATTCCTATTGGAATCAGGCATATCGGATACCAGCCTTAGCCCTTTCTTCCTTGCAGCGAAGTGATATATTCCCTAGGACGAGACGATGTGTTGAGGACGGTAGCACCAGAAGAACTCGTCAAGAGTTAGTTGATGGTTCCCTCCACTTAGATGCCCCCACAAAATCTCAGCCCCAATGAATATTCTCTAAGCGTTGGGGGCAATTTGGCTGACAGACAACCCCAAAAAATTGGTCAACTGACGGTGAAGTTCCGTCAGAGGCAGTCTCAATCCTGCTGCGAACATGGCATCATACATGCCAACGTCCACGGTCTTCCCTGAATAGCATTTCTCAAACTCCCCAAGGAGACATATTGGGATGTTGTCCGAGATTTGGTAACGGTCACGTAAGGTGTTGAAAACCTTGTTCAACATCGTCGGTAAAAAATCATTGACCGTCCATTTTTTAGGAAGAATGAAAGGACGGTCATCTCCTGGGCCTCCTGAAGTACTCTCTAAGACCTTCTCATCACCGTCATTTTCATCCCCGTCATTCTCCCTCTCCCCTTCAGCCTCGTTATCCTCGTCACTCTCTCTCTCTCATTCATCCTCGTTATCTTCGTCACTCTCTCTCTCCCCTTCATCCTTGTTATCCTCGTTTTCACCTTCACTTATTACCTCAACTTCTCCTCCACCACTTTCCATTTCCTCGTCAAAAGATTGGGCTGACGTTTCCCTCTCTAACGACCAGGAGAAGCCCTCCTCGGGCTCATGACCTGATGGGAAGACCTCGTTGTAGCCCGCTCCCTCGCGGACTGATAACTGTTCACTCGTCGCCTTTCTAGACATCTTACTACCTACAAGCGACGGAGGCATTCTAAGAACCTAAGTTGATGGTCTCTCTAAAAAAAAAAGGGTGTTTCACAATCAACTAGGATAAAGGTGGAAAGATAGGAGGCAGTGAGAGTAAAGGTTACTTACCAAGTAACGCAGACGGTTTCGTGAAAGGTGTTGGCCTCAGCAAAAGGACAATGACAAAAGCGTGATGACGTAGGCAAAATCTTTTGAAGTGACGGGTTCACTCTAATGATCAGCAGCAATGAAATAGAAGAAAATGAGGAAGGAAGTGAAGTATATATAGGGTAAAAAACACACAGAAGACGAAGCGACACCCTCATCCAGAAACAAGGCCAATTGGCTTGAGCCACGTGTTCTGACATTTGCGGCTGCTCGAGGAACCTAGCAATAAATGCCCCATTTACCAAAAAAAAATATATATATATATATATATATCAACTCCACAACCCGGCAGCAAGAACTGACGGGATTATGGAGTAGGGGGCAGCTGATAGGTAGAAATTCTTGAAGTGAAGCTGAAGAGCCTGTGGGAGCTGACGACCTTGATCACATGCCCGTAGACACCTCTAAAAGGCTGACGGGAGCACCTGAAGGTTGTCAATGTGAAAAGGAACGATTAGAAGGCATTGACGGACAGCGAAGCCGACGGGATGAAGCTGACCGGTTCAGCATGACTTGGTCTACACGCATAGGTATATAAGGAAATATCTTGCGCCCCACGCTTAACCATAATCATGAAGAATCCTATAAGGAAAGAACTCCGTAAAATACGCGACTTAAAGAGGATCTCTCCTACAAGGAAACATCTTCTTAACCAAGGCACGGATGTCAACCCTACACTACTATAAAAACCCCAAAATCCTCATAAACTAAAGTACGCATAATTTCCCCCGACTCTGGTACTCTAGAGTTGTGAAAAGTTCTAACTTGACATTCGGATGGTATTTGGCCGGCACCACACCGGTGCTCTCTGTTAGGTCTTATCTTTTTGTTGTGCAGGTATTGTTTCGAGCGTGTAAGGACTGTGTGGCTCATTGGTGATTTTTCGGCATCATCATTTTTAATGAAAAATATTTGTCTTTCTCCGCTATAATATAGGTTTTCAAAAAAAAAAAAAAAAGTCTAGATATGCTTTTCATTCATTTGAAAGAATTATTTCAGAATCACCTTGAAGATTACATATGATTTGGCAATACCCACTTTGAGTACAACGATTTTATTTGTACAATGCTTAAGGAAACAAAAAACTTTTGCATAATTGATGCCTACATGTCTCCCTAACTGAACAAATTTTTGTCGTTGCAATTCTCATTGGAAAAAATATCCAGCTCTTTCAAAATGAACAAATTCATTTTTGCAATACCCATTAGAAATTCTTCACTTTCCCTTTAACAAATAAATATTTTTCATTGAAAATTTTCATTCAAATAATATCCGTTTCACCTTAATGAACAAATATTATTCAAAAATATATGTAAATTTGACCTTAATAAACAAATCTTCCCCATTGAAACTTTCATTTGAAATAACTCCGTCCTATTTTAAGAAGCATATATTCTCCATTAAAATTTTGGACAAAAATTACAATTTACCCCTATTTAGTTTGGTCTAGCCACAATTTAGTTCCCAAACTTTCAATCACTATATTTCACCACCTAAAAATTTGGACTAAAATGGAACTATTAAGGTTCCATATGAATTAACACATTTTGCATGTTTTGGACAAATAAATTACCCTCTTGGTTTGACCCAATAACAATTTTGTCCTACTGGCCTTTTTAATTACTAAATTTTGGCCTCTAAAGTTTGGATTGAAATGAAATCGTTAGACCCAAACAATAAGGGGTAAATTGTAATTTCCTAATTTTTTTTAAAAGGATAAATCTTATTTTTATTGGATAAATCTACGTATCAACAAAAAGGTCATCTTAATTTACTAAAAGACTTGAGAATCAAATTTAAGAAAGGATTGGAATATATTCCCTCCCTTTCACATAGGCGTGGGTCCCACCTACCGTAGGACCCACCCCAATGTGAAAGGGAGGGAGCATACTCCTAGAGTATCTAATAAATTTCCTTGAAAGATATATCATGCACAATCAAGTTTCAATGATTGAACTGCCGCGCACCCTTGGTGTGACGGTCACTCTACAAGTATAAGTGTTTATGGGGTGTGGAGGGTAAGGGCCAAGATTCAAGTCTCCAGGAGGGAGTTTCATACACATATACATTTAGATTAGGCTAGAGTAGAAATTATATCTTGTATCAATAAAAAAAGTTTCAATGGTTGAAAAGTATCATTTAATAATTGAACACATACAATGTCGAGAAGAAATTAATTATGATTGGTTCTTAAAAAGAAGTAATTATAATTAATGAAGTGTAAAGATCTCAATGGTTCAAATCCCTATTATTATTGAATGTATAAAAAACATAAAGAGTAAGATGTAAGGTGTATTTGAAAAGTTAGTAGCTAAAAAAGCAATAAAAGTGGCCTTTTTAATTTAAAAACTTGCTAAAACTTTCAAAGTTGGATGTGATTCACGTGAATGCTCATGTTCATCGACAACATTCCCTTTTATTTTTGGGTCAAACACACAATTTTAACTTTAAGATTTGCCCAATTTGGGCCTTAAATTTTGCATTAATTTTGGTTTTTTCTTTCTAAACTTTAAAATTTTCTTATTTTCATTTTTAAAGTATTGAAAACATTACATTTTCTTTCTAAAACACTTTTTTTCAATAGTTTAGTGGCAAAAATAGGGATGAAATAGTTTTTTTTTTTTTTTTTCAATAGTTTAGAGATAAAAAATATATTTTAAAAGTTTAAGGAGAGAAAGTGTGGTGTTTTCAATATTTTTAGGACAAAAAAAAGACATTTTAAAATTTAAGAATGAGCAGTGGATTAATCACATGCTGGAAAATGAGTTTGAGTTAAAGAAATTTATAGTATGTGCTGTGTATCCAAAAGTTAAACTATTTTGGATATACACTACTGTCAGTTTCTTTAAAACATCCTCCCCTCTTCCCATGTGTGTGTTAAATACTTAGTAGGCGAAAACCACATTTTCGTCCTTATACTTTTAGGCGATTCTCACTTTGGTTCTTGTCTTTTATTTTCACCGCTTTTAGTCCCTATTTAGAAAAACGTCATCTATTTTAGTCATTTTTATCAATGCCTTAACAGGAAAGTCTTAGGTGGCAGACATAACTATTAAAATAATAATAAAAAATTTTATTTTGACATTAAAAAATGTCACGTCAGCATTTAAATTAAAAAAAATTAATTTATTAATTTTAACAAAATAAATAAAATTATAAACGTGTCTTCTTGGACAAGTATAACAAGAACACAAACACACTCTCTTTCGCTTCTGGGACTTTCTCTTTCATTTATACCCAGATCTAAGGACCAAGGGGATGGCATCTCAAATGTCAGATGTTCTCAAACTCCATGCGTACTAGTGCTACGACTACCGCTGCTGCTGCCAGACTCTCCTTTCCAATATTAATACAACAACAACAACCCACTTCTTTTGTAAACTACCGACAACATCTTTTCTCTTCTTCTTCCGCTTTTCCCCTTCGTCTCCCCAAAGTCTCTCGTCTCACCGCAAGGGTATTCTCGTCTTTTCAAGTCGCCATGGGAGACGCTCCTGACGCCGGCATGGACGCCGTCCAGCGACGCCTCATGTTTAAAGACGAGTAATTCTTTTTTTCTACTTCTTCCCATTCTGCCCATCCTCTTTTGCTTTATTTACTATCTCTCATTTTTCTTCATTTGTTACTGTTGATTTTGCCCTGTTTGGTTGCTGGGTCAATGCAGGAATCAGTGAAGGAAAATGGGTTTCTTCTTTTTTTAGCTAAAGTTTTGGTTTAGTTGAGTTTCTTGTGTTCTGTTTGTTTGCTGGGGAAATAGAATGATTAGAAAGAAAATGAATTGTTGGGGTTTATTTGGTTTTCGAAAGAATGAATTTCTTTGGGGCTGATCTAGTTGTGTTTTGTTTGGTTCCGGAGAACAATGAAAAGAAATGGAAAAATGAATTCTTGGGTATTGGAAACAGATGATGAATGTTGGTTCAGCTGAATAAAAGAGATTTATTCATTTTCTTGACTATCATATAGAGTTTTTATTTGATGTGTAGTTGTTTGGAGCTAATTCTTGTGTCATTTTCCATTGAAATTCTGTTTTCTGTCCACACATGATTGAAATATCATTTGAATTATATTTTTGGTTTGTGTTCTTATACATGGGTTTGTGTGTTTGATCTGGGTTTGTGTTTTTGTTGATCTTGTTCAAGACACACTTAGATCTTAATCTATGTGATTTTTTGTTTTTAATTTTTTTATTTAGTTAAAATTAATAAATTAATTTTTTTTTTTAATTTAGATGCTGATGTGGTATTTTTTAATGCCAAAATAAATTTTTTTATTATTATTTTAATAGTTTCATCTGCCACCTAGACTTTGCCTCTAGGGCACTGACAGAAAGGACTAAAATGGTTGACGTTTTTCTAAATAGGGACTAAAAGCAGTGAAAATAAAATATAAGGACCAAAGTGGGAATCACTTGAAAATGTAGGGACGAAAATGTGGTTTTCGCCTACTTAGTATTCTAAAAAAACAAAAAAAAAATCAAGAATGAAAGTAGAAATTAATGCAAATTTAAAAAATGAAAATAACTTATGAAAATATTTAGACCCCAATTGATTTTGGGGAAGAATTAATAAATATATTAAATTACCAATTATGGACTCATATTAATTTACCAGTTAATTACCATATAGCTAGTAACATAAACCATATGAAAAAAAAAAAAAAAATCACACATGTTAGGTTCTAAGACTTTAGGAACTAATGTATTAGAACTTTAATGTGTATTATGTTGGCAAACCATGATCAAAACATAGAGTCTAAGTTTAGGCTTGCTTAAAGTGTGATTTAATGTAAAATTAGAATCGAGTGATTGCAGGATTTATTAGACAAAATCTGCAAGGCTTGATCGATCGAAAATTAGACTTGATCGATCGAAACTCGTGCAGATTTAATTTTCTGCAGAAATTCCAATTCAGCCCAGACCCATATGACGTGTAGGGTTTTGTATTTCACTCCAAGTATAAAAGGAAAAAACCCTAACTACGTTTTAGAAGTCTTTAGAGAGTTGTGTTGAATCTTCTGTGAGATCTAAAGGTGTTTACCTTCATACACACACTTAGAGTTGTCAAAATCAAGATTTGCATTAAGAACATGATGATCTCTTCAGTTGCTGCACAAAGAACTTTAAAGAAAATCTGAAACCTTTGAGTGGAGTCTTAAAGTCATAAGTAAGAGAACTTGTGGTTGTCGCAAATTAAAGAAAGAAGTAGTCCGTGGACTCGAAGCTATCACGTGGTCGTGGTAGTAAGTTTTCTACTCGATGTAGCAATAGGATCTTAATGGTCTAAGTTCTATTGTAAAAACTTCAATTCTTTCATAGTGGATCTGTTTTTACCTTGAAGATAACTAGATTAAATCCTCTTCAGGTTTTTTACCGGTTAGGTTTTCCTGAGTCATCATATCGTGGTGTACTTTATATTTCCGCATTATTTGCATGATATGATATTATTATGTTAACCTAGAACTGAATAATTTATCTAAGTAATTACATGGTTAAATAACTAGGTTAAACAACTTATGTTAAGAGGTCTAAAAACGTACAACACAAATAACAAAACATACGGTGATATATGGAAAAATAAAAGAACAACTGTAATAAAGTAGAAACAACTCTAAGGACTTAACCATCCACTCAAATAAATATATTAACCTTAGAGGCAAACCAAATTCACATATCCACTCAATAATTGAAGTTTTTTCAATGAAGAATACCTTATTCTAAATTGATATAGCCTATGTAGTATTTACTGACGTTACCAACGCATATTGGAATCCATAGATTCCTTTACAACAAACTTTGTTGACTTTATGACTTCAAATACCCACTTAAAGATTTTCCCCGCAACAATAGTAGAGTATACAGTGGATGGAGGCTAAGATCTACTCTTTGAAGAGATTAGGATTTTTGCTGCTTTACCTATCCAACCTCTGTAAAGGTTGTGTTTAATGTGCCTTTATGTAGGCTTTCCAGGCCAAAATTGGGTTTTACCCATTTCAGCCAAACTTTCCAGCAAAATGCCCCATGTCTAAAACTATTTAGGGAAATGCCCCTGTTTTGAAACTCGATTTTCTAAAAATCGAGTTTCAAATGTAAAACTCGATTTTTGGACAATCGAGTTATAGTGAAATGAGACTTATAAAAAAAAATTCTGGAACTCGAGTTCCATTCAAAGAACTTGAGTTTCACTTGAATATTTTCCACAATTTTTTTTTTTTTTTAAATTTCAGTTCGCTATAACTCGATTGTCCAAAAATCAAGTTTTAAATTTAAATTCGATTTTTAGAAAATCGAGTTTCAAAGAAGAGGCATTTCCCTAAATAGTTTCAGACAAGGGGCATTTTGCTGGAAAGTTTTGGCGAAAGGGGCAAATGCCCATTTTGGCCAGGCTTTCCATTAGAGTTACAAAGACCCACCTTGTATAGCCAACCTAATGAAAAACCCATTAGGTCAAAATCTGCATGTACGATTCTTGATTGATCAACTAATTGTTGAAGATGTGTCAAGATAAATTTTCAGTTGATCGAGCAAGTGTTGAAATTCCAAAAACATGCTTTTCTTAAAATTAATACTACGATGATAGTTCTTAATGACCACATGTCAGTGTCGTTTTATTTTACTGGGGATGCTTGATAGTTCCCTATTACCACATGAACTATCATTTTAATTTACTATGGCTGCTCGCATGTAATTTCTAAGTCATCATCTATAGCCTATTCTATTGTAAATGTGGCCAATATTCAGACAACATCAATTTTCAAATTAGTGCACAGACGAAAATGAATCAGTTTACATTATTTAAAGGCCAAATTGCTACTTTTTAAATGTTGAGGATAAAAATAAAAAATAAAAAAAATTGGAAAAACTTTTTGAGGATCAAATATGCGTTTCATGTGTTCTTAAGACACTGGTGATTACGTTAAAACCGGATGAGGTCGCACATCAGTTACACCATTACCCATATACACTAACTTTACATGCATAGTTACAATGGAAACTGACAAAACTGTGGTTGGTGAACACTCTTGGCCAAAATGGCCAAATACCACCATTTTTAGAAATTTATAGTAAAAAAACATTGTTTCGGAACTATATAGAGAAGTACCACTTTTTATGGTACTCGAGTTTCTTAAACTCGAGTTCCTAGAAGTTTTGCCACCGTGGCGCTGCTAAGGTGGAAATTGGGCAATTAAAAAAAATTATATGGTACTCGAGCATGGTAAACTCGAGTACCATGCAACACAATACTCGAGTATACCAGGCTCGAGTACCATTTTATAATAAAATGCTTTTTTTTTTTTTTCTAAGGTACTCGAGCTCACCAAGCTCGAGTACCTTGTAATTTTTTTTTTTTTTTTTTTTTTTTGGGATTATCGACAAATAAACCATTTTATAATAAAATGCTTTTTTTTTTTTTTCTAAGGTACTCGAGCTCACCAAGCTCAAGTACCTTGTAAATTTTATTTTATTTTTAATTTTTTTTGGGATTATCGACAAATAAACATAAACATAAAATGGTGTTTATTTTATTTATAGAGTACTCGAGCTCACCAAGCTTAAGTACCTAGTAATTTTTTTTTTTTTTTTGGGATTATCGACAAATAAACATAAACATAAAAATAAGTAGCTTTTTTACGTTTTTATTTATTTAAATAGAAGCATTGTAAAATATAGAGATTTTAATTTCAAAATATGAATTTAATTTTTACATTAAGTAAAACTGTTCACTATTTTCTCACAAAAATTGTTCACTGTTTTCTGCATAAACTATTTCTAGCATTTTGCATAAAATTATTTTCTGTTCAACATTATTTAAAAAATTGTTCACTCTCTTTTCTGCGTAAATTATTTTCTATTCACTATTTAAAAAATCGTTCACTGTTTTCTCATAAAACACCTAGTGAAATCGTTTTTTTCTAAATCTAAATGCCAAATCTGAATGCTTTTTCATGTTTGAATTTCACAATAATCGAATCTATTTTTCTGCATTGATAAAATCTGTTTCCACATTAATAAAATTTGCACTCTACCCATCATGTTTACTGTATATTCGAATCTGCTTACTGCATTCATAAAATCTGTTTTTTGCATTAAGTAAAACTGTTTACTGTTTTCCCACAAAAATTGTTCACTGTTTTCTGCATAAATTATTTCTAGCATTCTGCATAAAATTATATTATGTTCAACATTATTTAAAAAATTGTTCACTCTCTTTTCTGCGTAAATTATTTTCTGTTCACTATTTAAAAAATTATTCCCTATTTTCTCATAAAACACCTAGTGAAATATTGTTTTCTAATTTTAAAAGCCAAATATGAATGCTTTTTCATGTTTAAACTTCAAAATGAACGAATTTGTTTTTCTGCATTGATAAAATCTATTTCTACATTAATAAAATTTTCTCTTTGTACATAATGTTTACTGTATATTTGAATCTGCTTATTGCATTCATAAAATCTGTTTTTTGCATTAAGTGAAACTGTTCACTGTTTTCTCATAAAAATTGTTCACTGTTTTCTGCATAAACTATTTCTAGCATTCTGCATAAAATTATTTTATGTTCAGCATTATTTAAAAAATTGTTCACTCTCTTTTCTGCATAAATTATTTTATGTTCACTATTTAAAAAATGGTTCACTGTTTTCTCATAAAACACCTAGTGAAATCGTTTTTTCTAAATTTAAACGCCAAATCTGAATGCTTTTTTATGTTTGAATTTCACAATAATCGAATCTATTTTTCTACATTGATAAAATCTGTTTCTACATTAATAAAATTTGCACTCTGCCCATCATGTTTACTGTATATTCGAATCTGCTTACTGCATTCATAAAATCTGTTTTTTGCATTAAGTAGAACTGTTCACTGTTTTCTCAGAAAAATTGTTTACTGTTTTTTGCATAAACTATTTCTAGCATTTTGTATAAAATTATTTTCTGTACAGCATTATTTAAAAAATTGTTCACTCTCTTTTCTGCGTAAATTATTTTCTATTCACTATTTAAAAAATCGTTCACTGTTTTCTCATAAAACACCTAGTGAAATTGTTTTTTCTAAATCTAAACGCCAAATCTGAATGCTTTTTCATGTTTGAATTTCACAATAATCAAATCTATTTTTCTGCATTAATAAAATCTGTTTCTACATTAATAAAATTTGCTCTCTGTACATAATGTTTACTGTATGTTCGAATCTGCTTACTGCATTCATAAAATCTGTTTTTTGCATTAAGTTAAACTGTTCACTGTTTTCTCATAAAAATTGTTCACTGTTTTCTGCATAAACTATTTTTAGCATTTTGCATAAAATTATTTTCTGTTCAGCATTATTTACAAAAAACAGTGACCAGTTCTACTTAATGCAAAAAACAGATTTTATTAATGCAGTAAGCAGATTCGAATATACAGTAAACATGATGGGCAGAGTGCAAATTTTATTAATGTAGAAACAGATTTTATAAATGCAAAAAAATAGATTCGATTATTGTGAAATTTAAACATGAAAAAGCATTCAGATTTGGCGTTTAGATTTAGAAAAAACGATTTCACTAGGTGTTTTATGAGAAAACAGTGAACGATTTTTTAAATAGTGAATAGAAAATAATTTACGCAGGAAAGAGAGTGAACAATTTTTTAAATAATGCTGAACAGAAAATAATTTTATGCAAAATGCTAGAAATAGTTTATGCAGAAAATAGTGAACAATTTTTGTGAGAAAACAGTGAACAGTTTTACTTAATGTAGAAATTAAATTCATATTTTGAAATTAAAATCTCTATATTTTACAATGCTTCTATTTAAATAAATAAAAACGTTAAAAAGCTACTTATTTTTATGTTTATGTTTATTTGTCGATAATCCCAAAAAAAAAAAAAATTACTAGGTACTCGAGCTTGGTGAGCTCGAGTACTCTATAAATAAAATAAACACCATTTTATGTTTATGTTTATTTGTCGATAATCCCAAAAAAATTACAAGGTACTCGAGCTTGGTGAGCTCGAGTACCTTAGAAAAAAAAAATCATTTTATTATAAAATGGTTTATTTGTCGATAATCCCAAAAAAAAAATTTACAAGGTACTCGACCTTGATGAGCTCGAGTACCTTAGAAAAAAAAAGCATTTTATTATAAAATGGTACTCAAGCCTAGTATACTCGAGTATTGTGTTGCATGGTACTCGAGTTTACCATGCTCGAGTACCACATAATTTTTTTTAATTGCCCAATTTCCACCTCAGCAGCGCCACGGTGGCAGAACTGATGAGGAACTCGAGTTTCTGAAACTCGAGTTCTAGAAAACTGGTAGATCGCCATTTATTTCCGAAACAGTGTTTTTTTGCTAAAAATTTCAAAAAAAGGTGGTATTTGGCCAATTACGCCGAACACTCTTAACAAACACTGTTTTGGTTTTTACATCAAAGCAAAGCAGTAACGAAATTGGCTTCTAATTTTTTACTTTCAATTTCTTTCTTTCAAGTTATAACTATACGAGGTAGGGTCCTTCAGTCTTTCTATGTACAATTGTACGTACATAGCTGCCCAATCTCAGTCTTGGTTACGTCCATTATAACCGAATTATAAAAAGTGATATTAAATTTTTTTTTTTTTAAACCATTCAAGATCTATGCAATGATAAATTGCCAAATATAGTTCACACTTTATTAGCATGAGAATAAAAAACAAAGTAATGATATGAGTTTTATTGTGCAATAGGTTCCAGAAAGGCTCAATAATAACAAAGGGAACATATACACGGCATCTACAAGCCCACCAAGTGTACTTAGGGCATACTACGAGCAATTTCGAAGAGATTTTTTAATGTTTCTGAAGTGCCGTGCAAAAGAGTTGATGGCAGGAGGGGGAATGGTGTTAACATTTTAGGAGAAGTGAAGATCCATCTAGCAAACAGTGTTGTTACATCTGGGAGCTTTTATGTATGGCCCTCAATGACAAAGTCTCTGAGGTAACATAGGCTACTATAGCTCTGGTTGCTAAATGATTAAAAGTTTCCTATTAGTTTCACTAAATTATGATTAGTATAGTCATTGTGGGAGGACTTTCGTCTCGGCCCCCAATCAGGTATTGTTCACTTTGGGATGGGCAATGATCGACCTACGTCCCACCCACACGAATTTGCTCAATCCCATATTGGGGAGAGACGCCTCCCACTCATGCCTTATAAGCCTTTGGCCTAAGGATGAGTGTACCACTACTACACATGAGTGGAAGGCGTCTCTCCCCGATGTGGGATTGAGCAAATTCGTGCGGGTGGGACGTAGGTCAATCCTTGCCCATCCCAAAGCGAACAATACCTGATTGGGGGCCGAGACGAAAGTCCTCCCACAATCATAATTAATTAAATAATCCTGAAAATCTGAGTATTCAATTTGAATTTGTTAAATTGAGGGAAAGTTAATAATGGAATGCTAACCATAGGATGTACATTCCAGGGACTCATTGAGAAGATAAAATGGATTCCTTCAACATCCCTCAATACACACCATCCCCATCAGAAGTAAAATCAGAAATTTTAAAAGGAGGATACTTCTCCATTGATTGTCTGGAGGTTTCTGTAGTCAAATGGAATGATTATGATAGTGAATTCAACCCATCTATTGTATTTAGTGATGATGGATAAAATGTTGCAAATTGCATGAGAGCTATGGCTGAACCCTTGCTTGTTAATCAATTTGGAGATCCAATCATTGATGAGGTCTTCCGTAGGTACGGGAAAATTAAAATTATTGCTGATCACATCTCTAAAGAGAAGATTCAATTCCTCTATAAAAAAAAAAAGAGAAGATTCAATTTATCAATGCGATCATTTCCATGAAAAAAAGTGGTCATTTCATCATATGAAAGACTCATGTTAGTGTGGTTTTCTAATAATGTTTTTTTTTTAGAATGGTTTTCTAATAATGTGATAGGTCAATTGGTCAAGTACTTGAATTTGTTTTTTTCCTAGTTTTTGCAAAAGGTGTTGCCACATATTATCCGCTAGTGCTTTCTTATGTAATAAATAGCGTGTATGAAAAATTGATTTGGATTGTTCTCATTGAACTCTAGTGCCTAAGATTTCTCATTTTCTATAGCAACTTGGCATGAATAAAATGATATCTTTGATATTTGATTCCAGGTGTAAATGAGTCAAGCCAAACCAAGTATTAAAAATTTAATTTTATTCTTTTAATAATATTTTGAACTCAAACCAAGCTTAATTTCATTATGAAACAAGATTACATGTTCAAGTTTTGTTTATTTTTTTGTCAAACAAGCTCGAGTTGATTCATGAGCTACTTGATTAACTTTTTTTCCCTTTATTTTGAGTAATACCATGACTAAATTGTTTTACATCTACACAAATCCATTAATTTTTTACTACAAATGGATTGTTTATATTATTAATAAACTTTAAATAAAAACTTGATATCATATGAATTTATTTACAAACTTATAGACCCAATCTTAAGTCTATATAAGTATATTTATAGGGAAGTATACATATAAAAATATAAAATTATATATCGTTAAATTGAGCCTAAGGTTCATCAATTTGTTCATGAATATATATTATTATGTTTAAGTTTGGCATGTTTAATAGTCGAGTCTAAACTTGGCATAAGTTTGACTTATTTACTAAACAAACAAACACAAATAAGCATTTTTCCAAACCAAGCTCAAACTGTTCAGAAATAGTTTGATTCATTTACTGTGTACACATATATCAACGTATATGAAGTAAGTCGTTGTGAGGAGAGCTTAAGAAATAAGCCAACTCAAAGATTGGTCAGAGAAACGGCATGAAATGCCGTATAAGACAAAAGGTGTTGTCAGGTTCAGACCATTGCATATGTTTTTGGGTCTGGTTAATGTATGCCCTTATATATGACATATATTAACCATTTATTTTGGGAAAGTTTTTATAGGGAATTGAAAAAGTTGTCAAAACAGTTAATCACTTTTTCATTTTTCTATAAAAAATTTTCTAAAATAGTTTTACTAATGTATGCAGTCTGATGTATACATTGAACCCAGATGTAGACAAACATCAAATCAGTAACATTACAGGCACTAAAGCAAATGTTTTTAATGTTTATCTACGTTTTCAAGGACTTTTTTTTTTCAAAATAACATCAATTTTCAAACAATTTTGTTAGTTAGCACGTTTTCAAAACTATTTAAGAAACTAACATATCAAGTGTAATAGACTCGATTTTGGAGTGCTAAATCAAGTCCACTGAACTCGATTTCAACTTTTCATTTTAATTGAAATCGAGCCTTACAAACTCAATTTCTCATCCATGCCTTTTTCCGTTACACTCCTTCTATCACTCACTCCACAGCAACAACACTCCGTCTCTCACTCATTCCATCACGTAAACCCAACCAGAAACCCATAAATCACGAAAAATAAGAAACTAATCAACGAAGACGGAAACCCAAACAGAAACTCATGAAGAACAACCCCAAACTATGAAGACAGAAAAAACAAACCAGAGAGATCAAACCCAGGCGGTGACAGTGAAGGCTTTAAGAGGCGGCGGCGATTGAACTCAGGTGGCGAAGGCTCCAAGCGGCGGCGACGGGTTTTGTTGATGTTTCTCTCTGGATCTTTGGGTGGGTTTCTTGATTCTTGTTGTTGATGTTTCTCTTTGGGTCTTTGGGCTTCTTGATTCTTGATGTTTCATTGGGTTTGTTGAGGAAACTCGTTTCTTGATTCTTGATGTTTCTCTCTGGATTTCATTGGGTTTGTTGATAAAGTGTTGTTTCCTTGTTAGAGGTGAATGAGAGAGTGAGAGACAGAGAGAGATAGGCAAAGGGAAGAAATGATGAAGTGATCTGAGTGAGGGAGAGACGGAGTGTGTTGCTGTGTAGTGAGCGAGAGACAGAGTGTAACGGAAAAAGGCATGGCTGAGAAATCGAGTCTGTAAGGCTCGATTTCAATTTAAATGAAATTGAGTTCTACAAACTCGATTTTTATACCACGATGCTCAAATTGAGTTCAATGGACTCGATTTTAGCACTCCAAAATCGAGTCTATTGCACTCGAGATGTTATTTTCCTAAATAGTTTTGAAAACATACTAACTAACAAAATTATTTGAAAATTGATGTTATTTTGAAGAAGAAGAAAAAATCCCTTTTCAATTGCTCTTGCAGAAGTTTATTGGAATCTAACAAAACTGTGGTTGGTGAACACTACATACTAAAAGCAGTACTATTTGAAGGTATATATTATAGTTGTGATGACCTCACGGTATGAGGTTTGTATTTATAATTCTTGTGTGGAAGGGAAAAAAAAACCAAAAGGATAATGCCATTGATGATATGTAATATATGCACCCATAATTTTACACATAGTTCATCTCTATCTTTATTGTTAAGTTGAAATTACCATGTTTGTATTTTATAATCAGTCATTGATGAAGGACAATTATTTGCACACTTAGTGTGCATAATAATGTAGATTACAACTCATCCAAACTCTTGTTTTGAAATTATCCCTGTCACGCCCCAAACCTAACCATAAAGATAGGCACATGACAACGGCCACACGTTATAAAGTTTTTACCCTACAAGTGTGCAAGGCCTTCTTAGCAACAAATTTTTATCTTCAAATAAAATATCATCAATAAATCCACAATCATCCTCAATAATGCAATTGTCAAAAGATCTCCAAAGTACCAATAGATACAACAATCCAAACCTCACGACTGTTAAACAAAAGATATACTAATTATTACAAAATCATCTTATTTCAAAAATTCCTAATTTCCTTTCAAGTGTACACCCTCAGCAAAGTCTCAACACTTGCTATTCTTCATAATCTGAATCTGGAGGGGAAAAGGAGGGTAAGTTGACAATTCAATAAGTAACCAAATCCTAATTAGCTGAAACAAGCATATAGATTGACATAATAATACATTTTACATATGATCAAATATTTCACATATATCAAAAGTTATACTATACTATGGGTTTCAAAATAAACCTAAGAAGTTTCATAGACTAAAAACAATTCAAATATTCAAACAAAATTCATATTCTGAACAATCTTTTATGACTATGGTCACGCTATATCCCCATGAATGGGCATCAGATTTATTTGAAACTAGTTTTGTGCTAATGTATATCCCCCATTAGCTAGGTCTAGAAACACAATAGGCTTGTGATGTCCTAGATAGAACTAGTTTCAATACCAATGAATAACCCCCATTGGCTGGGTATCAAAGTCAAAACATAGTCAGATTGTCTAAAATCATATATATCAAATCATAGTTCAAACAAAAATATATCTCGTTCAAATACATATATAAAATCATATATATGTGGTAATCAAATAAATTTATGAAGATTCTTTATTCTTTATTTCAAACCAATGTAGCTAACAATTAAAATAAAATTGTAACAATTGTAGAACAATATTCAATAGCTAAAATACAGTAATATAAGAAAAAATAAAATCAATTAGTAGAAGGTTACTTACCTCAAATGGCACACCACAAAAGAACTTCTTCTTAACACTTCCTCTAAAATCCTTAAATATCACCTAAAACAATTTTTCAGATATCATTTACTCAATAATCAAATAATTTTAGAAAAACTTATAATGGTACCCGGCCAGAAGAGAAATTGCAAAAAATATCCAATGATTTTCCTATTATTAACTCTCCTCATAAAGGACAAAAATAGCATCACTGGGGACTTACCCTATATTTCAAAACCACCATTAATTTTGTTAGATTCTAAATATTTAGGAATATGTTTAGGTTCTAATTTTATGTATGTTGGCAAACCGAGAACAAAAACATGTCTAGATTAGGTTTTAGACATTGCTCAAGTTTGTTCTAGTCAAGATTCAAGAACAATCAAGCTACAGAAAGAAGAGTTCAAAATCTGTGAAGCTCGACCAATCGAACTTCGCATTCTGCAAAATTTAAACCAGGCTCAAAGCTCGTGAAAACATTTAGGGTTTGTGTCCTACACTACCTAGTATAAAAGGAAAACCTTAAATACGTTTCAGAAGTTCTTGAAAGTCTTGTGAGTTACTCATGTGAGATTTATGAGATTTTTGTAACCTTCTAACTCAACAAACATCTACCGAAAGCTAAATCTATAATCAAGAACTGGTGGAGACAAGTTGCAGCATAAAGAACAACTACTAACGGTGATCTAAAAGCTTTGAGTGAGATCTCAAAGTCACAAACATGGGTGTTTGTGTTCAGCAAATTCAGATAGAAGAGTCCGTAGATTTGGAGGTCCATGTGGTTGTGTGAGTAAGTACTACAAGTAAGTGGTAACTTTAGATTTAGGGAAAAATCTATTGTAAAACTTTCATTCCATCATAGTGAATTTGTTTACCATGAAGATAGTTAGGTTAAATCCTCTCCAAGTTTTTTACCTTGAAACTGTTGGTTTCATTGAATTTCCTAGGTCATCATATTACTATCTTCTTTATATTTCCGCACTTTGTGATATGATTGCTTGAGTTTAACCTAGATCTGAATAATTAACCTAAATAACTACTTGACTAATTAATTAGATTAAACAAATCTGATTTACAGAAATTTAAACAAAATAAACAAATATATATATAAATATATATATATATATATATATATATATTCTGTCTCCTCACCAAACTTAACAAATATTCCACTGCTTCTCACACAAATACACCATTGTTCCTTTTTTTTTTCTTTTTTTCATGTGTGATAATTGATGAGTTGTCAGACTTCAATCCTAGACTAGCTACTAGACTTTTTTGTATTCCCAGCCACCTCTACTCCATCACTTCGGTACTATTTCTCAAAGAAAGGCATGTACAGAAACTTGACACCAAGCACAACAAATCTTGACACAAACATAGGAATCTGTAATTTCTATCGCAGTTAACGGAATAAAGTGCATAGAAAAGATGAGTTGCGTTTCAATTCAAACGAAAAATTAAATTTTTTTTACTATTTAGTTTATTTTTGATATTATTTATGGGCTTCACTGTATTTTTTAGTACTATTTATGAGTTCTATTATACTATTTCAACTAACTTTTATCTTTATCTACAATACTTTTAGCAATAATTTTTTAGTTTCAGAAAAATCAACGGTATCTATAGGGACTAGGTTTGTGCAGTATTCCTAAAGGATAAGTGCACTCAAGCCCAGCAAGCCCAATACAATAAATTTGTAGAGAGTGGGTTGGAAAACTAAGCCTTAATGAATTGGGGCAACAATTATCACAAGTTCAAAGAAGATTTGAATTAAACTTCAAAAACAAATAAGAACAGACTCTCAGTCCGAGGAGCTTTGCGTTCATATAGATTGATCCTCACTGCGTACAATTGTTAATATGCTTGTTATCCTCTTTCCTCCAATTTTTTCGATCCCCTTTCATAGAGGATTCTTTACATTATATAGCTCCCTTTGGATCATCTTAATCCTACACTTGTCGATCGTTTGAGATATCACTTGAGTACCTGTCCTATCAGACACCTTTCCTAGTTTTCTGTGAGTTGTAGTAGCCAAATCTTCACTGTTCAGATGTCTTCTCCACATAAATGCGGTTAGGAAAGTGGTTACAGTGAAGTTAATGCGGTGGTAGCAGCCTTTCCTTAGATATTTTTGTGTTTCCCCCCCTTTCTTTCATGTTCATAAGACACGTCCTCATCTCTTGAGCTTCTCGGAAGGTTCCTCTAGCTGCTGGGATACAAATTCGAGACATGCTAGCCATATCCGAGAGGGATTTCGTCCTCAGACATTCCTCCAGGTGTCTCTTACATATGAGGTCCTACGCTGGGCCTTTAATAATCACTAGCCTCTCCTCGGATAGTTTAGTGTCCTCAGATAAGCCAATGGCCCAATATATTATTTCGGGCCTCTGCCCCTACAATAGCCCTTCAAAACTCCAGTTTATCCTTCCCATCCGAGGAGAAAAAGTGGGGTTTTGATCTTTTTAAAGGATAAATTCAACTGACTTTTTGATTTACACGTGTGAGAATGTGGTTTTACACGCCCCATAAATGTTACTGACGTTTCACACTTTACGAGGCGTTATTGATTACTCCAGGCGGCTTCATGTCCCCCGCATCCAATGGTGAACTGCTAATCTGATGGCTGATATTTTACCTAGTATTTTGAGGGGGAGTATTCCTACTCATCTTCTCCCCCTATATAAGGCCCTGAGGAGGACCATTTTCCCTTTTTCTTCAGAAATCTTCAAAAGTTTCAAAGAATCCCAGCGCCCAGTCTTACAAACCACTTTAGCTCCGAAGTCTTCATAGATATTTCTTGTAAGAACTTTACGAAAGATCTCTAAAACTCCCAGAGATTACCATACGTGTTCCCGTAAGTCTTTTATACTTTCCTTTTTCTTCTCAGCCTTTCTCCTCAGCCTTTCTGTTTGTTTAGATGGGTAGGTTCAAGCACCTAGTAGACTCACTGACCGGTATGGAGGGTTTTAGGGCTAAGTACCACATCCCACAAGGGGTGGTATTAGAATATTGTTCTCTGGACCGAGTACATACTGATAGGGAGGTGGGTCAGGTCGTCATTCTTATGATTGCTTTTATAGAAGGAGGAATGACACTTCCTATGGGTAGAATAACCAGGGACTATTTGCTTAACCATAGGTTGACCCCTCACCAGTTGGGCTTAAGGCTCATGTGGCACGATGTGGTCCACATGTATGAGTGCCACAAACTCTCCAGCGCAGGATATTACCTCAAGTCCCGAACCGAGGTCGTAAAGCTGATATCCTGTCTTCCCAAATCTAATAAAGGTATGAAGGATGACTACCTGATTATTTCAGGGGAGTGGAGCGACGGTCTTCATTGTCCAACTCGGGCAGGAGATCCAGGTGGGGTACCTTTAGGACCAGTCTCTTTGGAAGGGGATTTAGCATTTTTGGCCTTATTATTTTTTTATTTCATCCTTTCTTGGCGATGATTTTTGTTAATCTGACCATGATCTCCTTCTCGGATATTTATGCAGATAAGGATCACGTTTCTCTGAAGCTCAGTCATACTAACGTTCAGGCTCTCAACTACCTCTTGAGATCGGAGATATTTGTGAGTGAGGACGGACAGTTGCGAGTAGCTCCTCTAATCTTGGACTACAAGCCTCTGTCCCGCATTTTCCAAGACGTAGGCCAAGCGATAAGAGCCAGGAGTTCAAGATTGCTCAGATTGACGTTTCCAAGCCAGGATTTTTGGCTCGAAGGGATCTTTCCCCAGTTCCGCAACCAGCTCTACAGAACCCTCCACCAATTGCACTACCGCTTCCACAAGCTCTTCCTGACGCTGCAGCAATACCCGCAAAGGGGGTTGCCTCCTTTTGTCTATCATTAGAGGAGGAGATAGACAAGTTTCATTTTGAGGAAGAGAAATGTCTGAGAGCTCCTTTGATTTGTATTTCGGACGCCGAAGGTGAATCAGACAGAAATTTCGGTATTCACGATCCATATTTAATAATCTCATGCCCAGACGACTCGGACGAAGAGGAAAATAACATGGCATTAAACAAGGACAATAAAAGTTTAGGAGATCTCATGGCCGCTAGGGGTAAAAAGTCCACATCGAAGGCAACCCCTAAGTCCTAAGTTGCTCATTCTCCTCCACAAATCCCCATCGACCTCGGCCTAAAGCCTGACCTTGATTTGAAAAAGAAAAGGCCAGTCGAGACGCTCGAG
Organism: Notholithocarpus densiflorus; assembly: GCA_030021035.2. Classification (NCBI taxonomy): domain Eukaryota; kingdom Viridiplantae; phylum Streptophyta; class Magnoliopsida; order Fagales; family Fagaceae; genus Notholithocarpus; species Notholithocarpus densiflorus. The sequence continues at coordinate 12,008,452 of JARYZH020000004.1, forward strand.
GAAGGTGAAGTGGGCCCTCAGAAGGGGACGAAGCAACAAAAAGTGGCCCCCGATGCTAAGGACAAGAGGTCCCAGTCCGTGGATAGTCGAGAAGAGCAACACAGGGTTGATGTGCGTATGAGACAACGCATATGGAGCCCTCGGCTAGAAGTGGATGGGGCTCCTATTCCTTGGGGTGCCTCAGTTCAAGAGTTTCAGAAGGGGCGAGCTGGTTACATAGCTGAAGCCCTGGAACAGCCCCTACTCCTCCCAAAGGACATGGACGGCTACAGGCGCTTCTCACAGAATGACCTCTTTTTGTCTCTAAAGAGGGATCTTGCTATGGTAAACGACCCATCCACTTGTGAATTTACATATTAAATCGTATTTTTGTTTCTAATTCACACTATCTTTGTGATCTTTAGGTAGATTACTCAGCAAGTTTTTGTGGCCGAGGAGTGGTACCGTGAAGCTCGTAAGCAGGCCGACGCTAAGGCCCTCACTCGTGCCGATGTTGAGAAATCGCTAGGGGCCGCTAAGCAGGAGCAGTTTGAACTGTCCAAGAAGTTGAAAATGGCAGACCAGGCTCGTTCTAGTGCTGAGGCTAGCTTGAAGACGGCTGAGAGGCAGGCTGAGGAACAGCGCCAAAAACTGCATTCGAATAAGATAGACTTGACCACGCAGAAGCAGATGGTCGTAGATCTTCAGGCTGAGTTGCAGAAGGGGAAGGAGGAAGTCCAATTGGCCAGAGAGGCAGCCGAGGCTGAGAAGAAAGCTTCTTACCATTTCGGTGTTGAGGAAACCGAAATAAGGCTTGCCGAGGAACTATCAGAGGTGTGCTAGGACTATTGTGACATGACATGGGACAAGGCCCTAACTGTTGCAGGAGTTCCCGCCGACTCTGCTTTGAGGCTGCCAGGGAGTATCTATTACCATCCCTAGATCCGTGAGATCCCTTCTGCCTCCTCTCCTCCTGCCCCTGCCCCAGAGTCTTCCGAGCAACCTTTGGCAATCCCAGATGCCCTCCCTCCTCCTAAAATTTCAAAGGGATCCAGCCAGGCTGGTGACCGAGGCCAGGGGGCTGAGGGAGAAAAAGGCAAGGACAAAGACAAAGGGAAGAAGCCATCTGCCGAGGCCAAAGATGCCGCCAGAGTGAAGGAAGTAGAGGCCGGAATCTAGGAGATTGATCCTAAGGCCAAGGATGCTCCTAGCTCTCAGCCAAGCTAGAAGGAGGACCCTCCTGCTAAAGCGTAGCCCCTAGGATTCACCTTTTTTTTTTATATATATAATAGTTTGAAAGAAGATTGTTTTGTTGTTGTTGTTTTTTTTTTTTAAACATTACATCAATGCGTTCAATGTATATTTTTTTTATCATTTAATGAGAATGTGCTTCTGTTCATCCTTTGTTCTTTTGCCTCGTGTGTAGTTTTGATATCATTGTGACTTCAATTAAAGCCAACAATCATATGCCACTTATAATTTGATAAAGTGTCAAGAGTAAAGTTGCTAAATAAGCATGCGTGTTGTGAACTGAATCTTAGATAACGAAAATTGATATTAATGGACTTGTATCACATGGAGGGAAGTGATAGAGGCAGATAATTTGTATATTACTTGTAAATATAAATTTAAATTTAAGTAATGAAGGCAGACAACCATACATTACATGTAAATATTTCATGTATACAAGTTTAAATATAAGTACGTGCCCTTAAATATTAATTCCATCCAAATATGTGGCGTATAAGATATGATATGCTTTAAGATCTTTCTAATATTTGAAAAGTTGCCATAAGTTATTAATTTCCCCTAGACTAGTGGTCCGAGGAGCCATGCAGGACTTAGGTTATGTTTAATACTCAGACAATAGCCATAAGTTATTAGTTTCCCCAAGGTTTGTGGTCCGAGGAGCCATGCAAGACCTTGGTTCTGTCTAATACTCAGAGAGTAGCCATAATTATTAGTTTTCCCAAGGTTTGTGGTCCGAGGAGCCATGCAAGACCTTGGTTCTGTCTAATACTCAGACAGTAGCCTGACGCAGATTTGAGGGAGATAAAACAGTTATTCCATTCTTCTCCACCACAAACCTTGCACCCACTTGATGATATTGCAAAACTGCTAAAACAAGAACCAAAGCTACAAACTTTCTAAGAAAATCCATGCAAGTTTTCTTAGTAAAAAGCATCATCATCATCAAAACCAAAATCTATATACTATGTATGTATTCTATGTGTGTGTATATTTTTTGGTTGTTGTGTTTATGTAAGGCAAAATGACTTTACATGTGGAGAGAAGAAGAGAGAGAGAGAGAGAGAGAGTTATTAGTATTGCATTGTGTTGTATGCTTTGGTTTGGTTTGGTTGTTCGCTTTGGGGGGGTTTTTAAGTTTCTTTATCTAACAGCAACGTAAAGGAAACGACAAAGAAAAGAAGGTGGTGGACGGAGTCAGCGGAACTACTTTCTTCCCATCTGCAACTACTAGGAAGTAGGAACATAGAGGAGAACATCATTGCTTTTTTTTATTGATTTTAAATCTTTGATTGGAGGGATATTTTTTATTATTTTTTTTATAAGGGATTTTTTTATTATTATTTAAATGCAAGGGGAAAAGTGATTCTCAAAAATAAATAAAAAATACAAGGGGAAAAGTACCTAAAAAAAAAATTATTATAATTTTATCATTGACACGTTAAATTCACAGTTTTAAATATGAAAGTTTAAAAATTTAAATTTTCATATATATTCGATTAGCAGGTGTTATTAGAGCATTTATTAATAAAATATTTTAGAAAAATTTTAATTCATGAGAAATATAAAAAAATTATCAAAAATTTAATTGTTTTCTCATAAAAGTTTTTAAAAATATTTTGTAAAACAATACTCTTATGGTATCCGTTAATTTTTCCTTACATTTTATGTGTTACTGGTGGGACTCTTTTTTTGGTTTTTAAAAAATATATATTAAAAGGTCTAATTTAAAAGGGGGAAAGTTTGGGGTTTAATGTGTGTCTCAATCATAAAATTATGGATTTTTTGTGTTTGTTTATGTTTATGTTTTTGTTTTTGTACTTTCCCTTCAATATATTATAATATTTTTATTTATTTCTTCGTCATTAAGGTAAAATGATCTTTCAATTAATTAAAGGGGGAAAGGTTGTTGTATGGATATTCATACGCATTGGAAAGCTCTAAGTGTGACGAAACAACACGGTAGAGTTTCAAGGTCAAACAATCAAGTCCGCAACTTTGACATTGTCGTTAAGGTCCTTTTGGTGGGTCTTCTCTAATTAATACTCGTCTGAGTTTCCAAGTGGATAGTAAATTTTAGGTTAAATTTAATTTAGTTCCTTGATTTTATTTCAATTATCAAATTAGTTTTTTTAAGCTTTAATTTTTATCAATTTAGCCTCTCATTTTGGTCAATTGAATCAATTTGGTACACCTTCCAGATAAGTTAACGAATGAAGTCATTTGAACTTTTTTTAAGATACTCATTAAATAACAATATCTATTAATTGACATATTTCATAAATGTTTTCAAACAAATTTTTAATTAAAAAATTATGTGTAAACGACGTTGTCTTTTTCTTGAGAAAGTTTTAACTGATAATTCTATATTATCAGATTAAAATACCAATCAATTTTTGGTGTAAATAACATTGTCTGTTTACTAAAAAAATTGGACTAAATAATAAAAATGGAGTACTTTTGAAAAAAAAAATGAAAAGAGAGTTTTGGTTTTTCCAATAAGGGGCAACTTACAAATATAAAAAATCAAGCAGTCCTAAACCGACCCTAAATGATAAATTTTTAGAAGAGAGCGGCAGGGGTGTCCATGTGAACCTCTTACATTTATGTTCTTTTTGATGTCCAATAATCTTTTTACAAGAATTTGGTGGTAACTGAGTGGTAGAATTAAATTTACTCTGCTTCTCCATGGCAAAAATGTTCTTTTGTAGCCACTTTTTTTGTCGTGATTTTGTTCTTCTCTGATTCAACATAGCATCCACAAATGTGTTTCTTCTCGACATAGTAAATCAGTTATATATATAACTAGGATAGATTAATCCATTTTAATTTGAAAAAGTAATTATATACATTCTTTGCTTTTGAATCCATTTTTCCTCGATTAAAACTCATTCTTTAAAGCTTTTCCTAGAGGGTATTCTAGTTAGTTCAATTTATCAAGGCTCTTACTATTGAATAAGAGATTTGGATTTGAATCATATTTATCAATGGCAGCTCCATAGATATCTTTTAGAGGGTTCATTTAAACTGTGTTGAAGAAGTTAACAACGAACTCTTTGTAAATTATATTTTCTTATCTCATTTTGATTATTAGGATAATAAGATAGATATTTTCTCATAAGTAGTAACCCATAGTTTGAAAGAAAATTTTTCAAGTCAACACGAGTTCTCTTAGAAGATAAATATTAGGTAGGAGATGAATATTGTGGAAACAGTGATTTTTTTATAAAAAAATTTATTCATAGTACTAGTGAAAAAGAATAAAGGATAACTATAAGTTCATTGGACATATTTTTTTTAGTATAATAAAAATATTAATTATTATTGCTAAGATTAAATCTTGGAAATCCTTACTATAATAAAGTTATTAATTATTGTTGTTAAGTGAACTTTAACTATTATTACTTAGAATACTTTAATTTATTATTTATTAGTTTTTGTCTTTACTTTTTTCAATTATTATATTTAACAATTTAACTCAACTTTGAAAACTTATTGGTTTATGTAGTTCATTAGAAAGAATTCTTGTTGTGTATTTTACATTACTCTATTAAAAATTCAACACAACAATAAAATCACTAAAAAAATAAAATAAAAATTGTCTTCACTTCTCAGTGTCCCGCACCTCACTTCCACTATCCATACTTAATTGTCTTTTAGTATTTACACTTTATTGTTCACTTAATTGTCTTTTAATCTTTTTTTGATATTTAAGATCAACAAATTACTAATTTTTGTTGTTAGAAAGTCAGAAATAGATATACTTTTAATTTAGCATGTGGCATGATACTAAGAATCTCCTAACTCAATTACTATTTCTTGGTGTTTCTAATAAAGACATCCACTATACAAATCCTTCTTCTGATACTATAACTACTAGATTATCAAAATAAAATAAGCTAAAAACTCAGTGGCATAAATTATTTATTATAAATTATAGAGGATAACTTTTCCCATTATATACATATTTTACATTAGCCTGCTTGATCATCAAAACAGGGACATTTGGAGTAATTGTGCCAAAAATTTGATGGCAAATATGTCATACTGAAAGTCAATATAAAATAGACTGACAAGTAGAAGTCTACCTCCTTTAAGTCTTCCACCAGTTGCTCAATTTGATGGAATAAGATTTAGAACTCAATGCTGACCTTACAAGCCAAGTTGAGTGCTTTAGGGGGCAATTAATTATAATATAAGACTTTAATATTATTAATGCATTTGCATTATATATATATATGTAAATAATATCATTCTTGGAATAAACTATGCAGTAACAAGTCAGGTGTAATATTTTTTATTTATTTCCTTAATGTTATTATAATTTTCCATAAGTCATGTTATGATTATTCATTGGCCCAAAGGCCCCAAACCATGACAAATTGACAATCTTCTGATCCAGTTAGAGAAGAACATGATTCTTTATTTTATTTAGCACTGTTTATTTATTTATTTTAGATTTAATAGTTCTTTTTTTAATGAAAGAACAAATAGAGGTTGGTTAGATAGCCCTGGCCAGTGTTCACTGCACGCATGGTACACGTAAAATATAATATTCTTAAATGATGTGCAAACATCAGGCTTATAAATTCCCCTAAAAAGTAAGAAAAAAAAAAGTACGACTTTGAAAAGTAAACACAGAAAAGTACCAACTGAAATAGCATCAGAATCCCTCTTTCCTCAAGCTTCCATCAGTCTTTTTGGACTCTACAGAGGTTATTTACTTCTTATATTTAATCAGTAAGAGTTGAACTTAAATACCAAGCTTTTACAAATTTTTTTAGGGGTAGTGTTTGTTCGTTTAGGCCCGTAAATCAGATTATTTAATCTAATTAATTAACCAAGTTGATTATTAGATTTATTATTCAGATTTAGATTAAACAAGCATATATTATATCATGCACAGTAGAAGAAAAGTAAATAACACCACGACATGATGATTTAGGAAAACTAATGAAACAAACTATTTCAAGGTAAAAATCTGGAGAGGATTTGACCTAGCTATCCTCAAGGTAAAGCAAATCCATTATAAGAGAATTGAAATTTTTACAATCAAATTAAACTCTAAATCTATTGCTGCCTTATGTAGTAACTTACTGATACGACCACGTACAAGTTCCGAATCCACGGACTTCTTTTCTCCTTAGATTTATAGCAACACAAGCACCTACACTTGTGACTTTGAGATCCCACTCAAAGGTTTCAGATCACCATCAGTAATGATTTTGTAGCAGCAACTAGGTTCTACCACCGCTTGATTGTAGATCTTACTTCGGTAGATTCTTGTGTAGTTAGAAGGTACAAAACCTCTCAGATCTCACAAAGAGTAACACACAAGTCTTCCAAAAGTCTGAAAAACGTAATTAGGGTTTCCCTTTTATATGTGGACAAGTTAGAATGAAACCCTAAACATTTTCGTGGGCTTGGGCCTTCATTAAAAATTCTACAGAATCTGATTTCTGCTATTCTCGATTGGTTGAGCCTAATTCTCGATCGATCGAGCTTGGCAGAATGTGACTTTCCTTTTCTGCAGTCAGCTCGAACTTGAAGCTTGAAACCTACACCTTTAAGCATTGCCTAATACATAAACTAGACATGTTTTGTTCTTGGTTTTCCAACACAAATAAAATATGAATCTAAATATTTAATTCTAAATCTTCAAAATCTAATAGGTAGAATAGGTGGTGTTTACAAAATTAGGTACCATTTCAGTGCAATAAGAGTATATTGGAATTTTAAAATTTCAGAGTGACCAAGGAAAATGAGCATTTTTACTCATCCACCCACTGTAACGTTAACAAAATGCTACCGATAAAACAAATTTTACAACTTTTTTCCATAATGTTTAATGTGACAAATTGTGATTAGTGTAATATCACTTTCACATTGGACCATCATCGCCCTTACTTATTTTATTATAGCTCCAATTATCACTGCTATTTTAGCCGCTGTGAAATTTGTGGTGTATGTGTAGGGAATTAACACGAAATTCCCAAACCTGTGAGAAACAAAATAGAGAAAACACATGTCAAAGAAAAAAAAATAATCACATGCACAAGACAGTATTTACGTGGTTCGGCAATTTGCCTACGTCCACAGAGTTACAGGGATTTCACTATTATCAGGGAAAAAAAATACAAAGTGCGGCAGTACAGTTTTTTTTTTTCTCTCTCAAAAACTACATCAAGGAACCCTAATCTTCAAAACAGCAGCCCAAGCCTCCACTCCATGGACTAAGCCTCAGAAAATCTCCCATTAAAAAACCACGCAACATCATTTCGGGTAAGGTTGCCATATGGATCAAACACAATTAGGCTCCACAAAGCCCAACAGTATGGTAATATTATACCATGAAACTTTTCCAACTGAATACCTTGCACCTTATATGGATTAATACAAGATTACTGCTAAGTGCTAAGTATATTCCTAATGCAGAGTTTAGTGGGCTGTGAAATTTGCCAAGAGTTGAAGCTGAAAGATGGGTTCAAGTTGAGTTGTTAATGTGTGGAGGACCTGAGTTCAAAAAGCAAAACAAAGTGATAATCCATCTTGATGTCTGCCTAGAAGTGATAGCCCAATTACAATGGTCTTCTTTTCCAATTGCCGGTTAAGGCCTTGAATAGTGTGTTTTTGCAGTTGCCATTTGGTCCAACTGGAGGCCTGAATGATACTATCATGATTTGGGTTTTGGGCTATTTGCCAACTAGAAAGCACCGACGCGGCTACAGGGGTGCCACACTCGCATTTGGTGCGACATGACGCAGGGTGCGGTGGGCGATGCTACTGCCCGCACATCGGTGCCATGTTGGAAATTTTTTTTTTTCGTTTATGAATACGCCCCGATTCGCGCCGACTCGGGCTGATTTGGGTCGAATCGGATAGTATCTGCCGAAACCGCCTAAACCGACTGATTCAGGCCGAAATTCAAGTAAAAATTAAATAAAAAAATGAGTGCAAAACTCACCGTTTGAACTTGAAGCATCTTTAAACAAAAAAACTCTAAAATCTCTCATTCTCTTCTCACTAATTGCTCTTTGGTCTCTGCCTCCCTGCCTCTCTGCTCTCTCACTCACTCACTCTCCGTCTCCCTTTCTCACTCCCAAAGAACCCATGGCCTCTCACTCAAGGTCTCAATCTCTCCATCTCTCGGTCTCAATCTTGTGGGTTTGTATTTAATTTATGAACATCATGTTTTAGTTATTATCTACTATTGCTCTTAAATTTGGTATATGTTTATATAATGTGAAAAAGTATGCTTAGCAATATATAGAAAATATAAATAAAAAATTTTTTAATAATTTTTTAATCGTCGCACCCCGCTGCACCCGCACCATACTTTTTCAAAAATTGCCAAGTCCTGCACACGCACCCGCACCCGCACCCGTACCCGTACCCACACTAGCACCCGAATCCAGAAATGCACCCGTGCTTCATAGTTTGCCAATGGCCTGGAACAACCATGTTCATTTTTTTTTTTAAGAAATATTTTTACAATAAATTTGAGAGGGATACAATGAATATTCACAACATTCTTAAGTGACATGAATGCCTTTAATGATAAAAAATTTGATACATATGAATGTAAACTAATAGTCCAACACTACAGCAATCCTTTATCAATAACAAAAGACTAGAAGCTTTTTTGCTTTTAATCGTCATGAGTTGAATTATAATCAAATTAGCTTAGTTCGTTTACCAATATTTAGGTAAATAAACACGAAAGAGATGATACCCTGCAATAATCTTCTTTCAAAGACAATATTCTTGTTGCTAATTTTTGTTAGAAACTATACATTCTCATGCTATAACCTTGTCGCATTCTCTATTTCTCTTTCAATTTCTTCCCTTGAAGGTCAAATTATAAAAATTTTCTTCTTTCTTTAAGAAAGTGGAAGGCTTATTTGGCCATTAAAATGCTGTTTCATGTCAAACAAGCCATCGCCCTCTCATATGCCTTCTTCATGAGTGAAAAATACAGCTCAAGAAATCAAATGCCTTATTAGTTGAGAAATTTGAGGATGTTTCTTGTAAAACATTTCATTGAGAAACTAACTTGCTTTTATAAATATATATATCTTTTGATTGATAAGTTAGACATGCAACCATTTCATTTATATCTTGTAATTTGCTACTAATTTTACGAACAGTCAAGGAACTAGTTATTATAAGTGATAAATTACCAATTCAAAAATAAAACAAAAAATAACAACTTACCGATTGTTCAAAAAAATTAAGTTATTAAAAAATTGTGAATTTAATCATTTTAAATCTAGAAATAGTGACAGTTCTTTTGAAAGAGGAGAGAGAGGGCATAAAAATTTTGTTACAAAAACTTCTTGATCTCTCTCTCTCTCCCCCCTATAATATATTACTATTGTATGAGGTTCCTCAAACGGTGTTTCACTAATTGATTTAAAGGCTATTTTGTAATCTCTACCCAACATATTGATGATGCTCTAAATTAAAATATATTCTATATTGTAAAAGAAAAGTGAGGATTTAAATATCCTATGCCTATTATAGGACGTATCTTTAGCCTCCACAAAAAAAATTTATTTTGTGTAACAGGGATATTAATGTATCATCTATTTGACATGGGAGAGGTCCCCCCGTTACACCCTTTAGTCTTCATAGGCAAGAGATACCATTAGGCTACAAGACCAGTACAACTTATTTATAGATAGGGTTCACAAAGAGAATCTTGCAACTTATTTATCAAATGACTGGTACAGAAATGTGCACAAATTTAGTTGGTTGGAGAATCAATGAAATTGTTGTCATGAAACTATATAATCATTTAATTACAGAGGTCTCTTTTTTTACCCTCCATTTAAAGAAAAAGATAAAATAATAACACACATACATACAGACACGACGAGAGGACTTTAAGGCCCTTAATCCACATCATGCAACTCATATGCATGGTAGCACAGGGTAGGGATGAAAATTAAAAATCTTATTCCCCCTTACATATGGAGCAAGAATAGAGGATGGTTTTGAGGTACAATATGGGGATCAGATGCAGAAAATTAATGTTGCAGATTAATTGGTCAAATTATGATTTTGGTCAAGTATGAATCAACATTAATGACGAAAAGTCTTGTTTAAATCCCCTTGTTAGTTATTATGCACATCAATTGACTTAAGTCAATTAGGTGATTACAACTTAGATTAATTAATCATAGCCACAATAAATACCAAATTTGAAAATCAATGAAACAAATTCAGAAAACATGCAAATTTATAAAAATATAAAAATAAATGAATAAATAAAATCAAGGGTTCAAATCCCTATCCCCAACTATTAAAAAAAAATGCAAGTTTAGTGACGAAGTGAAAAAAAAAAATCGAGAACCATCCCCAAAGGGAAGAATACTCTAAGGGTTTATCTACCCCAACTAAGGCAATTCATCATAAGAAGAGAAGTTTCACAATCTAATTCAAACCCTTGACCTTGGACGCTACTCAATAGTTTAACTTATTGATATCGCCCCACACCAGCTCCAAAATTGCAGAACTCTTCAACATGAATAACTTTCACAAACCTCATTTGTGATCATGATTAGACCCTCCTTGAAGATTTTTGTGATTTTAGCTTTTGATCACCAATAGGTAGCAAGACCGTTGTTAGGGAAGACAATAGGGCGAGTTTCCTATTTCCTACCCTCGCTCCACTCCTGCTTCAAGGCAGGTTTTCTTTCCCTCACCCCACCGTAGCGGGTATTCGTCCCTAGCCATACTAAAATTTGTGTGTGTTTTTTTTTTAAATTTTTTTTTAAAAATATATAGAATATATCAAAACTTATCATTCATTAAATTAAAACTCATAAAAATATTTAAGAAAAAAACAAGTTCTAACGTTACAAAACATTCTCAAAGCATAGCAATACAAAAATTCAAATATGAAAAAACACAAAAATATATATCCCTTATAAAAAAAAAACAATAGACACCATAAATTTAAAGTTTAGTTTTACATATAAATAGGACGGGTTTGGGGTCGGTGCCGGGGAAAAGTTAACCCTCGTCCCCGTCCCATTTGCTTAGTGGGGTGGATGAAGCAGGTACATGCGGGTGAAGATTTAAGAATATGTGAATATGGGCTTTTGAACTCACAGGTTGATCAAACTTTAGGTTTAGGTTTTTATTTTATTTGTCAAATGTATTGCATAGTAGTGGCATCTCTAAATCTTATGAAGTTGTGTTTATTAGATACTTTTTTTTTTTGATAAGATTATTAGATACCTTTATGTTTGCGTATATGGCACCAAAACCTAGGTATAAATCGACTTTAATTAACCACATTAGATTAAACTTTCATGATTTCAATAGATCAAAATATTGTCCAATTGAACACAATTACACAAACTTTGTCATTACAAGTAGACTTTTGTAAAGATTACAAGAAAATTTGTTATGGAATTAGCCAACACCTAAAAATACCTAATCGTCACTATCGTAATATAACAATCGAAAACATTTTTTAAAATATCTTTTAGTATTTGGGCTTTTCCATATTGAAACATTACAGAAAGTTCGTTTCATTAAGTGGGAATTGGAGAACCAATTAAACGTTGCATCAAAATTGTTGAGGAAAATTTATAATGGCTCAAACAAAAAACGAAGAAAGGCTTTAATTGCATGATCCAGTTGAGTCACTCTCCAATGGTACAGCCTTCTCTTGTACAAGTGCTAGCATATGTCTGAAAAGAAAAATGCTTTGTCAATATGTTGGAAAGGCACCAGCATTGATTTGTTCTCTCTTAAAACACTTGAGGGGCTAACATAATTACTTATACCCTTTACTATTAAAAAATAAGATTACCATTTCGTACCTCTTAAAGACACAAGGTTATATGCACCTTTTTTCTCTCAATTGTTTGAAGAAGGGCAAGTAAGAAATGTAATAGTCACTAAACCAATGATTAATTTCCAAACACCACATAATTGAAGGCTACTTCTTTTATTATAACTATTCCTCAAACTTATTAGTTTCCCCAAGGTTTGTGGTCCGAGGAGCCATGCAAGACCTTGGTTTTGTCTAATACTTAGATAGTAGTGAACCATATGACACGTAATTACAATAAATCAGAATGCAAACAAAATTGCTTTCATTAATAATAATACCTTCTCAGGTTGTTTACATTCCATGGGCGGAGTACAGCTTTCTCATCTAAGTCTTCTTAATAATATGCACTATTCCTACTACTGAAGTGATGCGATATGGTCCTTCCCAGTTGGGCCCCAGCTTTCCCCAGGCCGGGTTCTTAGCACTACCCAAAACTTTTCTCAGCACCAAGTCTCCTAGTGCTAGTGGCTGTAGCTTCACATTGGCATCATACCCTTGCTTGAGTTTTTGGTGGTAATAGCCTAGTTGGATCATTGCCTTTCCTCTTCTCTCTTCAAAAATCCAAACTTTTTCCTAACAGTTCATCATTGTTGCTCGGAGTGAAGGTCCTCTTTCTTAGCGTTGGGAAGCTAGTCTCTAGGGAGATGACAGCCTCGGCCCCATAAATCATGGAAAAGGGAGTCTCTCTTGTTGACCGACGTGGTGTAGTCTAATATGTCCACAGGACGTGTGGCAGTTCTTCTACCCATCTTCCCTTCGCATCATCCAACCTCTTCTTCAGCCCATTGACTATGACCTTATTAACAGCCTCGGCCTGTCCATTTCCTTGGGGGTAGGCCGGAGTTGAATACCTGTTTGTAATTCTCAGGCCACAACAGTATCTCTTGAAGGCCTTGCTATCAAATTGAAGGCCGTTATCCTAGATAAGGGTATGAGGGACCCCAAATCGAGTAACGATGTTCTTCCAGATAAAATTCTTAGCATCTACATCTTTGATGTTAGCCAGGGGCTCGGCTTCGACCTATTTAGTGAAATAGTCTGTGCCGACTAATAGGTATCTCTTATTTCCTGCCGCTTAGGGAAAGGGCCTATAATATCCAAGCCCTACTGAGCAAACGGCCAAGGACTGAAGAGAGGATTGAGGACCCCTCCCGGTTGGTGGATGTTTGGGGCAAACCTTTGGCATTGGTCACACTTCTTGACATATTCTTGGGCTTCCTTCTGCATACCCGGCCACCAATATCCTTGAGTGATGGCTTTGTGAGACAGAGATCTTCCTCCTATGTGACTCCCACAAACTCCTTCGTGCAACTCCTCGAGCAATAACTTTGATGCTTCGAAATGTATACATAGCAAATATGGCCTAGAATAGGAGCACTTGTACAACTTGTGATCCTCGGACAGCCAGAATCGAGGAGCTTTTCTTCGTATTTTCTCAGCTTCTAATCTCTCTTCAGGTAGTGTATCATCTTTAAGAAAGCTCACTATAGGATCCATCCAGCTCGGACCCACTCTGACTTGATGGATCTAAACCATGTCCTTCTTGACTCCATCTGCTCTGCACAAGTCCTCAACAAGGATGACTCGAGGTAAACCCTTTGCCAAGGAGGTGGCAAGGGTGGCCAATGAATCTGCGTGCGTGTTTCCACTCTTAGAGACGTATGACAAGTCGAAGAATTCAAAATCTGATTGCAAGCACCTGACCTGACTCAAGTACTCCTGCATCCTCACATCTCTAGCCTCTAGCTCCCCCTTCACTTGGCCCACAACCAATCTAGAGTCCGAGAACACTTCCACTGCCCTTCCCCCCATTTTTTGTACCATGGTCATTCCTTGCAATAAAGCCTCATATTCGGCTTCATTGTTTGTGGCCGAGAACCCTAGTCTTAATGATTTCTCTATGGTAATCTTCTCAGGAGATATTAGAACTAACCCCACCCCGGACCCCCTTTAGTTTGCTGCACCATCAACATACACTTTCCAGCGTGAGGGTCCTTGCACAGAGATTGTGCCAACCGATTTTCCATCCATGTTTTGCTCCTCTGCTACTATTTCTATTGGGGGTTCGGCAAATTCGGCTATTAAATCGACGAGGACCTGGCCCTTGGCAGAGGTCCGAGGCATGTATTTGATATCGAAAGCCCCTAGAATTATGTTCCACTTGGCAATTCTTCCCATGTAATCGGCACTTCGGAGTACAGACTTAAGTGGAAGCTGAGTTAGAACAACAACTGTGTATGCTTGGAAGTAATGAGGGAGCTTTCACGTGGCATGCACTACTGCTAAAATTGCCTTCTCCAAGGGTAAATAACGCACCTCGGCCTCATGTAATGACTTACTCACATAATAGACTGGCCGATGTACGCCACCATCCATTCGTATCAGCACCAAGCTTACAGCATGAGGGGCCACCACAATGTAGGCGAACAAGACCTCGTCAGCCTCAGGGCTAGACATGATGGGTGGCCGGGATAGGTATTCCTTAAGTTACTGGAAGGCCAAAGTGCAGTCCTCGGACCACTCAAATCTTTTCCATTTGTTCATCAGGAGGTAAAAAGGTCGGCACCTAGCCGCAGATCTGGAAATAAACTGATTCAAGGCTGCGATCATTCCAGTGAGTTTCTGGACTTCTTTGGGGTTCCGAGGAGGTTGTAGATTGTGAATTGCTTTGATCAGATCTGGGCTCACCTCAATTCCCCTATAAGTTATCATATAGCCCAAAAATTTGCCAAACTCGACACCAAATGAGCACTTAGAAGCATTGAGACGCAGTTTATGTTTCCTTAAGATGTCAAAAATGACTCCGAGGTCCCCCACGTGTTCGGACACCACTTTACTCTTTACCACCATGTCGTCTACGTAAACCTCAATACTTTTGCCCAGCTGTGGCTCAAACATCCTAGTCATCATCCTTTGGTAGGTAGACCCCGCATTTTTCAAACCGAAGGGCATCACTTTGTAGTGATAATTCAAAATAGGAGTCACGAATGCTGTTTTTTCTTGATCATCTAGGGCCAGTGGTATTTGATAATAGCCTTGAAAGGCATCTAAGAAGCTCATTCGAGGATGGCCTACAGTTGCATCCACTAACTGGTCTATCCGAGACATGGGGAACGGGTCTTTTGGGCACGCCTTGTTTAAGTCTGTGAAGTCCACACAAAATCGCCATTTCCCACTCTTCTTCTTTACAACCACAGTGTTAGCCAACCATTCAGGGTAGAACACCTCTTTGATGGCCCCTGCTTGTTTGAGCTTTCTCACCTCGTCCCTGATAGCGTCGGCGTGCTCCCTAGATGGGCGTCGAGGTGGTTGTTTTTTGGGAGTGGCTAATGGATTTACATTTAAGTGGTGACATATGAAGCTCGGATCAACTCCTGGGGCATCATAAGCGTCCCATGCAAACACATCAACATTTTTTCTGAGGAACTCTATCAATCCCTCCTTTTCCCGAGGGGGCAGTTGAGATCCCACCTGGAAGAACCTCTCCGAGTCATCGCCAATGATCACCTTTTCTAAATCCTCACATTTTGCTTCCTCGGCGGGTGCATTAATGGGCGATGCCGGGGTCTTTGATTGCTATGAGCTTTCTTCAATACTGGCCGAGGACTCTACTCTGGGCCGATGTGAGATTGCAGCCACTAGGCATTCTCTTGCCGTTGCTTAGCAACCTCGAATTTCCAGGACCACACCCTCGAAAGGGAACTTCACCTTCTGATGCAGGGTAGAGGCAACAGCTCCTAGGGTATGAAGCCAAGGTCTAGCCACGATGGCAGTGTAAGGGGAGTAGGTATCCACCACAATAAAGTCAACCTCCATTATCACCGGGCCGGTTTACACAGGTAGTTTAATTTGGCCCTTTGGCATGACTATCTTCCCATCAAAACTCATCAAGGGGGAGCTGTAGGGCATCAAATCTTCTGGTCTCAGCCTCAGCCCCTTATAGAGATCGGGGTACATGATCTCGGCTCCACTACCATCATCCACCATTACCTTTTTCACTTCGTAACCCCCAACCCAAAGAGTGATTACCAACGCGTCGTCATAGGGTTGGATAGTTCTAATTTTGTCTTCCTCGAAGAAACTCAAGACCGGATGAGGATACACTTTGGGTCTTTTCGGCTCTAGGCTAGAGTCATCGGTGGGTAGTCAAGCTACAGACATTACCCTAGAAGGGCATGAGCTTGTCCTCCCCAGAGTAGCAAAGATTACGTTTATCATTCCTATGGGTGGTCTTAACGAAGTGTCTTTCTGGGGCTCGTGGTTTGCCTGGCCTTGATGACCACTAGAAGGATGCAAAAGGTGCCTCAGTTTCCCTTCTCAGACCAGCTGGTCCAGGTGGTTCCAAAGGTTCCTGTAGTCTTCTGTAGTATATCCGTGATCCTGGTGGTACTAACAATACAGACTTTGATTGCGCTTCATAGGGTCTCCAACCATCTTATTCGGCCACTTAAAGAATGGCTCATTCTTGATTTTTTCCAAAACCTGATGTACCGGTTCTCTGAATACGGCGTTAACCGCTGGCGGGTTGGTTGGTCCGGATTGCCCTGCGAAATCTCTCCTCGGATGGTTATTGTTGTATCGGTTCGACCTAAAATCTCTCCTCTCTTGAGGGATAACCTTCTCCTTTCCTTTCCCTTGCAGCTGGTCTTCTTCCACTCTTTTGTATTTGTCAATCCGGTCCATAAGTTAACATACACTGGTGACAGGCTTGCCAGTCAAGGATTTCCTCAAGCCGTGCTCGGTGGGGAGACCGCTTTTAAAAGTGCTGATGGAGACGTCATCAAAGTTTCCGTCCATCTCATTGTACATTTCCCAATATCTATCCGAGTATGCTTTTAGAGTTTCTTCCTCACGCATGGATAACGACAACAACGAACTCAGAGGCCGAGGAACCCTGCTATTTGTAATGAAGCAAGAGCTGAAGGATTAGGTGAGCTGCTTATAGAAATCTATGGAGTTCGTTTTCAAGCCGTTGAACCACCTCATCGCTACAGGTCCTAGGCTGGACGGGAAGACCTTGCACATCAAAGCTTTATTCTTGGAGTGGACGGCCATTCTTTGATTACACTGGCTCACATGCTCTACGGGATCCGTTCGACCATTATAAATGGTGAACGTAGGCTGATGGAACCGCCGAGGTAGCCTAGCCCTTTCTATCTTACGCGTGAAGGGTGACCTAGAGATCTGATCCAGAGCCTTACTCATGGCATCATTACCCAGGCCCTTACTAGATGGGCCCCTGTGTTTTCGTCTATGATGGTGCACGTCTTCATAAGAAAAGGTCTCGCTTTGAGGAGTTCTTGATCTCTGCCTGTACTTGCTATCCTCTTCATCATTAGAGGATATGTCAGAACTAGAAGGAGACCGCCTCCGTTGCGCGTGGCGCAATTTCCTTTTCAAGTCATCTATCTCCTGCTGCATGGTTTGGTTGTGGTTTTGTCTCTGGGACACGTGACTGCCCACTTGGGAGTGGCTTTTGCTTGTTTGGGTGGTATGCACACTCCCCTCTTGATTCCTTTCGTTCTCTTGAGTTTGTTCATGTTCAGGGCCAGGAAAATTACCCTGTCACTGGGATCCTACGAGTTCTGTCCGTTGGGGATCTGCTTAGCGTGGGTTTCCCTAGTGTGGACCTGATCCTACCATGTCTAACTGTCGCACTCACTAACACACAAGTCTTCCCACAGACGGCGCCAATTGTAAGAACTGGGTTTGTGCAATATTCCTAAGGGATAAGTGCACTCAAGCCCAGCAAGCCCAATACAATAAATTTGTAGAGAGTGGGTTGTTAAACTGGGCCTTAGTGAATTGGGGCAACAATTATCACAAGTTCAAAGAAGATTTGAATTAAACTTCGAAAACAAATAAGAACAGACTATCAGTTTGAGGAGCTTTGCGTTCATATAGATTGATCCTCACTGCGTACAATTGTAAATAAGCTTGTTATCCTCTTTCCTCCAATTTTTCCGATCCCCTTTCATAGAGGATTCTTTACATTATATAGATCCCTTTGGATCATCTTAACCCTACACTTGTCGATCATTTGAGATATCACTTGAGTACATATCCCATCAGACACCTCTCCTGGTTTTCTGTGAGTTGTAGTAGCCAAAGCTTCACTGTTCAGATGTCTTCTCCACATAAATGCGGCCAGAAAAGTGGTTACAGTGAAATTAATGCGGTGGTAGCAGCCTTTCCTTAGATATTTTTGTGTTTCCCCCCCCCCCCCACCCTTTCTTTCATGTTCATAAGACACGTCCTCATCTCTTGAGCTTCTCGGAAGGTTCCTTCAGCTACTGGGATACAAATTCGAGACATGCTAGCCATATCCGAGAGGGATTTCATCCTCGAACATTCCTCCAGGTGTCTCTTACATATGAGGTCCTATGCTGAGCCTTTAATAATCATTGGCCTCTCCTCGAACAGTTTAGTGTCCTCGGATAAGCCCATGGCCCAATATATTATTTTGGGCCTCTGCCCCTACAGTACCCATACACACCATAGATTTTCGAGATAGGAACAGTTATTTAGCATCCAAAATAACAAAAATATAAATCTAAACCCTTCTTCGTTAACATCATAAAACTCATTAGATATTTAGATAATCTCACTACTGACTAGAAAGACTCACATAAAAATATTCTAATTTCATATAAAGCGTAGATTTAATGAAAAATGAGATTCTCACGCTCTTACCTCAAATATGTCATTAGTCTTTCTCTACATGAATATTTCGAGTTGTCTCATCTCTCAAAATATCTGTAATTATACGCTAACTTAATTAATTTATATATAGCTAGAGTTTCAACCTTATTTTCTAAAAACTCTCTTAATAATATTAATTACAAAATTGACCCCACAAAAAGATTTACTTAAATACCCAACCTTTTTAAGTTTTTTTTTTTTTTTTTTTTTCTTCCGAGTATTACAGTCCCACATTGATTAAGCAAATATTTTGTGTGAAATATAATTTGTCTTATTCTTTTTTAAAAGTTATTATAGATTTTGAGTGAAATTTGTGGTGTGTTATTGTGTTAGAATTATCTTCCGTTTTTTGTGTTTGATTTGTATCACCTACAATATTTTCTCCTTTTCTCTAGTAATTTTTATAATTTTTTTTTTCTTGAACAATATCAAATTTATTGTAAATAAATAAGAAAAATATTCCATGAAAACTTGAGGCCAAAGAAAAAAAAGAATCAGATAAAAAAAAGGTTGTTGTGAACCTTTTTAGATACCTCGACAACCCCTTGACGGCACACCAATTCTGAAAGGTTAAGAGGTTGTGAATCTAATCCAAAATATGTGTTGTGGCCATTGTTTTGCGTTATCTATCAAATTCCTTGTTTAATATGATATCTATATATAAACAAAGAATTTTATCAGACATGTATTCATGTGATGACCTAGCTAATGGGTATGGCGTATGAGAGGTTTTTTTTTTTTGAGAAAGCGTATGAGAGGTTGGTATGAACTTGAAGGCTTCAAATAATTTACTTGCATTTTCTTTTCTTTTTTAAGTTATGAGTTATACGTTCATCAAAAAAAAAAAAAAAAAGTTACGAGTTATACATGTCAAGAAAGTTATGAGTTATGAGTCTTATGACCACAAGTGGTAGTCCTTTCTAATAGGTACAGTAGTATAGTACCCCAAGAAACCAAAAAGAAATCATGACCACTTCTTTCTCTTTGTTTATTTATTTATTTATT